>APFE031442087.1:0-10112 GCA_000404065.3 Pinus taeda
ATTACTCTCTGAATAATAAAATCATTGCTATTCTGTGTTCTGGGTATCTTTTCTTCGCATATTCTGTGTTCTAGGTATCTTTTCTTCGCATATTCTATATTTGGGTATCATTTGCAGGTTAAGAGCATAACATAGCTTCACAAAGCCATGGGATCCCTTCATCAAAGGTATTGTGGCATGAGAGAAACCTCCAGACTTAGAGAGATTGTGGAATGATTTCATCCAAGAAGAGATTCAAGAGGAATATCTATATGGAGTCTAGCAAAAGGGTGATTATGAGAAAATGCCCTTGCAATTCAAGGAAGGATAAGGGGAGGACCAACAAGAACACTAGCGGGGAGGCCACCTCTCAAGATGAAAAGAAAAAAGACAACCTCCAGACTTAGAGAGATTGTGGAATGGTTTCATCCAAGAAGAGATTCAAGAGGAATCTCTATATGGAGTCTAGCAAAAGGGTGATTATGAGAATTCACCCTTACAATTCAAGGAAGGATAAGGGGAGGACCAAGAAGAACACTAGCGAGGAGGCCACCTCTCAAGATGAAAAGAAAAAAGACATAATCAAGGTGAAACGCTTTGCTTGTCAAAAATTTGGCCATTACGCAAGTCAATGTCTGAACAACAAGAAAGGCAAGGGAAAGGCACAACAAGTTGTAGCAATAGTAGGCACACAGGTTAGGGAGTTTGCCACCAAGTTCGAGTAAGAGTTCTTGTTGGTGTCTTCTCTTTCAGGAACTATAGCCAAGCATGCATCGTTCGTGGATAGTGGTGCTTCTTGTCACATGACGGGATCACGAGTTATTCACCAGTATTTCAAAAGGTTGACTTGGAGCTACATGTGGAGCTTAGGAACAATGCCAAGTGTATTGTAGAGGGTGTTGGGACTATCCAACTTCAACTAGAGCCACGAGGTCCTTTGAGGTGACACTTGTGTTATATGTTACAGGGCTAACCAAGAACCTACTCGTAATCTCAACTATGGAAGAAAAGGTGGATGAAGTTAATTTCCAACATGGACAAGTACTTGTCAATCTGAGAGCTTCTAGTCTGTTCAGGAAAAGTAATTCGAGGCGAAGAGGATAATGTGTACATGTTAAATGCTCAACCTAAGTGTACCCTAGTTCATGAAAGTAATAACTTATGCGAGTTATGGCACTTGCATCACATATCTTTACCAATATTAAGGGAGATTATCACTAGTCTTCCAGAATTTAGTGTAGAGCAGTATGGTAAGTACAAAGGATGTGCACTTAACAAATATGTAATGTCCCAGACGGGATATTTTGCTAATTTTGCAATAATCTAGCTTAACCAAAAATTCTTCATAAAATAACCATTCAATTAACAGAAGATTTCCATGTAAAATATAACAGATAGAATGCATGCAATTCCATAACACGATAAGTAGAAAATAATCTCAGCTTTATTATAATATAATTGGGGTTTAAATGTTGATATAATAGAATAGTTGAGATGGGAAACTAGCCTCAAGAATTTGCTCCCCTGTTGTGTTGGCCCTCCAAAAATTGAATTGAAATCAATCACTGTACTTGTGAATTTTGGTTGAATCCACCAAGGAGATGAGGTGGGTTTTCATCCACTCTCACCAAAATCACCCAAGGGTTTCCGTCCTAGGGCTACTGCTTTACTAGAGAACCAAGTTCTCAAACCTCTCCACAAGAAGAAATCACAAATCTAAGATATCTTCCAATGGCCTCCTCCTCCTCTTTTATAGATCTGATGGACTCCTATTTTATTATTATTTTAATCATGAAGCACTTTTCCCTCTTTTATTTCAATTAAAATATTCTTTTTAATGCGAGAAAAGGGTAAATTTGCCACCATGTCTCCTCAGGTCACTGAAACTAACATCTAACCATCCCATCCTGTAGATCTTCTCGTTCTAGTTCCAACGAGCTACTACACTAAGGTGTTTTGTCAAGTATTCCTCCTGGAATGCCACCTTAACCGTAATTAATTGAGTCAGGCCCAATAATAACTCCCTTTTTTGAAAGTTCCGTAATGCACCGGAACAAAAGGCAAATTGTGCAGATGATGGCATATACCAAGAGAATGCCATCAGACCTCATAGAAACTCTTCAAAACCCCTCCAAAAGCCCCTAAGCCCGTTGATGACACCAACCTGCATCTGTGACTTGTCTGCCCCCAACTCTAAAAGTCCATCCTAACCATGTCATAAGGAATGCCAAAAAAAGGAACATTACAAATCCTCCCACCCCAAGATTGATCGCCCTCAAGAAATCCAAACCTGTGGGCCAAACTGGTGGCCCAACGCAACTGAGAACCAATGCCCAGATCCCATAGAAACCGTTGGGTGATGCTAGGCCTCTATATCAACCCACCAAGAACGGATCCCTTAATGCTCAAATCCCTGACCAATCTATGACTGAACCTGTCATCAACAAATCCTCGTGGATCCCAATGCCACCAATAACAAGCATCAATGCTCCACGGCTCCTGTTGTGCTATAGCTCCAACTGTGAATGCTACCCCACCAACTGTGTACCAACTCATCACCTCTCTCAAGTCCAACCCCTGACTCAATCCAATGCTAATCCTACTCTCCTGATGCCACGATAGAATGTTGAAGAGTTGTCGACATGTATTCCACTGCCACTGCCAACTGGAGCATGTAGTCTCTAACATGTCTGGGGGTCTTTGCTCTACTCTACCCCTGACTAAGGATATCACACCATCAATGGGATACCTACTCATGATCTCCCGCCAATCTAGGGCATGGACTCCGATGTAAGGAACAAGTATACTATGTTGATGTTGATCCATGCTCAACCCATGCTGCCCTACCTAGTCAAACAACAATATCCACTGATAGAACCATGTCTCTCTCCCTACGATGCATACGAGTGGCCAAAATGACTTGCACGCCCGGTCTATGTACTCCTAGAGAGGGTTGTTGCTCGAAAACACTATAGCTCTGTTGGCTTCCACTGCATCTATCTACACATCATCAATGGGCCGGCCCAAACATGGAAACTCTTTGGGTAACCATCTGGCATTCGATACTCTTTAAGAATGTGGTAGGGCATTCAAGATAAGGGTACTTGTGGATTGATATTCTTTGAGGATTAGCTACCCAAGATAAGAATAGTCCAATGGAAGGTCATACTCTGTGAACACCCGTGGGGGGTATGTACCAATGTTTTAAAACTCCGACTCCGACTCCAACTCGGTCGAGGATCGACTCCGACTCCGACTCCGAAATGGTAATGACTCGGTCGGCTCGATTTCAATGACTCGGTCGTTGTAAAAAATACATTAAATATTTATTTTTTTAATAAAAAAACATAATTTTAAAGATTTAAACATAATTTTAAAGATTTTCATTCATGTTTCCAAACACACAGCATTATAATATAGATGGAAGACAACATATGATCAAAGTAGGCTCATGAACCAATCCATTATATCAAAATGGTACCCAATGGCAAACATAGTCAACTGTCATACATGATCAAAGACTCAAAACAAAAAACACATAACCAAGGTGGCTAGAAATGGCCTCTACAACAAAAGTAAACTGTGACGGTGACCAGACTCCAGTACTAGTACTACTGGCTAGTAGCTACTGCCAGAGGAGCCAAGATCATGTTGATCAATCTCTGGATCATCATCATTAGAGTCAGACAGGGGGCCCCATGGCTCCTCCTTATTATCATCATCATCTCCAACTGCAACTGTAGAAGTGGTACCACTAGCAGGCTGTGCAACTGCAGCAGATGCAAGCTGAGATAGAGTAGATATGCGGCTGCACTTCTGTCATGGCTAAGCAGAGGAAGCACCTACAACTAGAGTCCTTACTGGCTGTGAGACTGAGGCTGGTGGATTGGGATCTACATTCAACTGAACAACATGTTCAAGTTCAACTGATGTCTCAATATCTAAATCTAAATCAAGATCCTCATCAGGATCAAACTCTGTTGGACGACTCTCCACTACCCAATCTGATGTTGGATCAATGTCTTCCAACACAATGGGATCTGAATCAGGTCTTTTGTTCAGCAATTGGTTTCGTCTAAGCCGAAGGTTGTATTGGACATAAACTAGATCATTTAACCATTTTTTATCCAAACAGTTTCTCCTCTTTGTGTGAATCCTCTCAAAGACGGACTAATTGCGCTCACACCCAGTTGCACTGCAAGTTTGACTCAAAATACGAATTGTAAACCTTTGCAATTCAGGACAATGGCCACCAAAGGCCTCCCACCATTGTGCTGCAAAAAACATAGGAGTGTAATGAGTTAGCTCAACAAAATTACAAATTATATCTAACTTTCAAATTATAAACGATTTAACAAACTTTAAAAGAAAAAGTAAAGCTATTAAGAATTTGGAAATTGAAATTTTTATTTACCTAGCTCATCTGCTTCTCTTGCAATCTTTGCTAGGTTCTTCCCAAAGGTACCTGAGGCATCGCTGAAGGTTGTGACTTGTCGATGTATCTCCAGCTAATCAGACTCCAATGGGATCATGCGATCAATGCAATCAATCAGTCCATCTCTGACCTTCCCCCTCAAAGCTCCTGACTCCTTAGCTTTATAATGATACCATGGGTTCAAAAAATACCCAGCTGCATGCATAGGGCGATGGAGTTGATTGTTCCATCTTTCATCAATGATTGCCCAAATGGGCCCATACTTTGCCACTCTATCCTTGCATACTGTCTTTATTTGCTCCTTTGCTTGATCCATAGCCTCATAAATGAAGCACATAGCCAACCTTTCCCCATCCACCAACCGCAACACCTTAACTAGTGGCTCAGCAAGCTTCACAATCTCTGCTACCTTTCTCCAAAAAGTTTCTTCATAGACTTTCTTTTTCAATTCTTTGCCTTCTTGTTTGCTAGACCAATTGCTTTGATTCCATTCATCACTGGAAAACATCTTTTGCAAGTTTCTATGTTGGGAAAGCATAGATTGCAATGTCAAAAAATGTGTAGCAAATCTAGTGATGGCGGGCCTAATAATATCCTTGCCCCCAGTGTGTTTCCTCATGAGGCTCAAAATCAATGTATGATTGTAGATAAATTTTGTTATGCTTTTGGCATGATCTATAGTGTTTTTCACCCAATCTATTTTTCCAATATCCTCAAGCATGAGGTCTATGCAACGTGCAACACATGGGGTCCAAAGTTTTTCCTCTAACAGCTTACCAGCAAGAACATAGTTAGAGGCATTATCTATGATGATTTGAACAACATTAGCCACCCCCACCTCCTCAACAACCTGATCCAATAGCTGAAACAACAAGTGGCCATCTTTTATCTTATCAGATGCATCAACTGATTTTAAAAACATGGTTCCCCGTGGACAGAAGACAAGAAAGTTTATGATGGTATGGTTTCTTTGATCAGTCTATCCATCTGACATGATGGTACATCCTGTTCTTGC
Source organism: Pinus taeda (assembly GCA_000404065.3). Taxonomy (NCBI): domain Eukaryota; kingdom Viridiplantae; phylum Streptophyta; class Pinopsida; order Pinales; family Pinaceae; genus Pinus; species Pinus taeda. The sequence continues at coordinate 5,430 of APFE031442087.1, forward strand.
CCATGAGTCCTTGAACTCTTTCAAATACTCATTAATGGATTGAATTTCTTTCTGCAAACGATACCCCATTAGCTCATGCATAGTAGGGCCTTTGAAGCCTTTTCCAGCAGCATGTATGGCATCAAACATAGGCTCATAATATGGTGAACGAGCAGCATTAAAGGGGATATCAGCATCATACCACCATCTAGCTATGTACACACAAGCAGTCTCCCTCAATTCTTTCTTCCAATGGTCATCTAAAGTGGGCTGCATTTGACTTCTACTAACTTCAAGACCATGTGCATCTGATGGAGAGGAGGGAGTGAAATAACTTTTGATAGTCACATCACCCTTTTTCATTCTACCCTTTCCCTTATCTTGAACAGAACCAAAAGAGGGAGGAACATATCAAAAAGGATTGGATGCATCAGTTTGAGGGATAGAGGAAGAACCCTCAAAATCATAATGGGGGTTGGTAGCCATCATTTTTTGTATCTCCCTCTTCCTCCCAATTCCAGCCTCTATGTCTCTTTGCCTAGCCTTATCTTCTTTAAATTTCTCAAAGCTGGCCAACAATTGCTTCCTAATCTCCCCAATTTCTGGTGATGTACATGGGGTAATTTGGCCTCTAATCCCTGCCAAGTGTTGTTTCAGCCTATTAATGTCCCCAAGACCTTCCTTAATTTTCCTATGGCAAAATTTGCATTGCATTTGACTATCAACCATTTCAACATATGCCCAAGCAGGATCTCTCGCTCTAGGTGCCATTTTTTGACCAGAAAATGAAAGCAAACAATCTGAAAATGAAAAAAAAAATAAAACATTGATTCAATGTTCATTTCTTTGACAAAAAACACTCTAAGCTTTCTAAATATGCACCTAAAATTTAATAAGCAAAAACAGATTTATAGAGGTGAAAAAAATACCTCCAGGCACAAACTGCCTCCTCAAGCTTGCTCCAAGAATCAGCTCCTCAATGCTGCCCAAGAAGCTCCTCACTCCAGCTACAATGCTCCCCCAAGACTCCTCACTGCTGCTCCAAAAACAAGCTCAAGAACTGCTCACTAACTCTCAAAGAAGTTCTCACTCATATGCATGAGATTGCTGTGAGCGAATGAGAGCATTTGAGTGTGTTAAATAGGGTTTAGGAGGGGGAAATGGACCCCAAATAACATTTAGCTAATTCATAAAACACATTGGAGTCCAAACCAATCAGCAAACACCTTAAAAAATCATTAAAAAATTGTTAAATCGTTGTTTTACTGGGGTTACGGGCCGTTGTTTGTGACTCGGCCAAGTCAGTACAGAAACGGCCGAGTCATGGCTGACTCAGCCAACCGAGCCGTTTTTTCTACCGAGTCACTCCGGAGGGCAATGAAATGAATCAACTTGGCCGTTTCGGTTCCGAAACGGCCGAATTTTAAAACTATGGTATGTACCTTGGAGAGACAATGATGATGGTGTCTATACATCATTGGTCTCACCAACATTGTGCTCTGATCTTGTGGAGAGATAGAGTTGTTAGTCAAGGCCTTGCTATATGACAATGTTGGCTATTATGATGCTAGACAGATGGGTTACCAATCCGACTCTTCTTATGAGATCTCTTCAAATTGAGAATGACCATGTACCTCTAATGAATACCCCCTAGTTAAGAGGGAGTGTTGAAAAATGTGTAACTAGGTTCAGTCTTCATTAGTATGAAATGTATTCTTGTAAATATAAAATGAAAAAATAAATTATTATTATTATTATTATTGAAGAATGGGCTTCATGCTCAAGTTCTTTTATTTTATAGGTCAAGCACCCATTGAGTGCTTATAGGGTTTATCCTAGATATAAGAGTCATTGTCATATATGGAAGACCCTATGGGCACATTGTATATTGTAAAAAAAAAAATTATTTTGTCTTGAAAGTGTCAAAATACCTCCAAGAGTCTGCCTAATGAGTTGTCAAGTCGGCCTACATGAAGAGCAATGTCCACCATTGAAGAAGCTTATATATAAGAAGAACTTGTCCTCCATTTGGATCATTCTCTAACTCATATCTCATACGAAGAAGGGAATAGCAGAAGGTCGAAGAAAGAAGTGTGAAGAAGAGAAGGACAAGGAAGGTCGAAGTGTTTGGATCTCCCCACATTCTTTTGGGAATGCGAAGTTAGGGTTTCTGCACTAGGGAAGTCTACAGTTCGATTTTGGAAGCAAGAAGAGCAAGAAGGCAAGCGAAGGTCTCTTAGGGTTTCCTACTAGCCCTAGGATCCATATCAAGGCAAGCGAAGTCAAGGGAAGAGCAGTTAGAGGGAGATCGAAGTCTCCTACAAAGGAAGCAGCAGTTGCTGGGTGCAGAATTTCGGATTTACTGGGAGGTCGAAGATATTGCAGCTAGAGGCCAAGGAAGACTTGATCTTGGAGGGTATGTGTCTAAGTCTCGGTCATTGTATTCATCAATTGAAAGATCTGAAAGGTAAGAAGAGATTTTCAGGTTTTCCCCTCAAGAGAAGGGGTTTTGGCCCTGGGTTGCAGCGTATATACTATGTCACTGTTCTTACTGTTTTGGTAGTTGTTTGATGTATTGCACTTTGGAATAATAAAGATCAAAGCTAATAAGTAAAAGGGTAACACAAACCGTTATCAAGTTAAGAGAATTAACATATACATTGCCCTATTGAATTCTCAACACTAAATCACTTTTACAATGTCCCCGCAGGGCTGCGGAATCTGAACAACAGACTAATGAAAGAATATTATTCAATTGTATATATGTTGATACATTTTTTATTCTCGAATTATAAAGGGTAATTTTATTCTTGCTAAATTCGAAGATTAACACGAACCAGTGACCTAGCATAAAACGTACCTTTAGGTGCTCCCACTTGTGCTTGTGCTTCCTACAATGTAAGTCCCATACTTCGAAACTAGATTCTGAAAGTAATAATTTCTAGGTTTAGTCCCTGCCTTTACCTTTACTATAAAAGGAACCACTTCAGGGAGCCGACCTGGCAAAAGCAATCCCCTACGAGCAAGTTCAGCCAATGCTAAGCATCCTCCATGCCAAGAACCATCTCCCTGTGAGAATGCCATCAACGATACAAGAATTTAGCACACTTGCTTAGCATTGACTATATGGCAATCTCATTAAAACAACACAAAAATCATGAGATGGCCATATAATAAAATGACAGGTTTCACATGCTTAGTATCAATATCTATGCTCAATCACAAGATTCAACATGGAAACTACCACTTTTCTTTGGATGATTACTAAATATTTTTTGATATTCTCCTCAATGTAAACAAGAACAGTGTCCAGCATACATTCTAAATTATAAGCCAAAACAATCAAACAGTCTGCCATAAAATAATTGTCCCTTATTGAATGTTGACCTCTGCTGGTGAAAAAAGCTCCAGTATAGAGCCTAAAACTTCATCAGCCAAAACAGCTGTTAAGCGTCCTGTAACTCGTCCAATACCCTTTGCTGCTGACCATCGAACAACAGTGTCCTGCATGCATCTATCAGCATGTTAATAATTTTTACCAGCCCCAGAAAGCAATAAAGGAAACACATTCTACACAATACGCTCAATAGGCTAAAGACCAAACAAGAAATGCAGAAACAAGCATTATCACTATTTGCAGAGTCTTAGGAAAGTCTTTAAGAAAAGAAGAAACTCTCTCATAAAAAACTTCTTTGTTCATGAAAACCATTTGATAGCTCCAAGCTGTTAGGAAACTATTAGCCTGCATAGAATTTAAGTGCTATGATGTCATTGATTTACTGATCGTTACAGCTAAATTTTAAGTTAGTTAATGCTAACCTAGTAGTGATTGCATTTCAACTACCAGGTCTAAATATGTGACTATTGCGAGGATTAGCACAATAAATGTTAAAAGAATCTTCCCAGGCAGTCCTGTGAGGATTTGAGGACTCCTATCATCCATATCACATACAGTATGGAAACAGACAAGTTTTAGCAATGGTATGATTATTGGAAAAGGTGCATTTAAAATTTCAGATAACAAAACGGGATACCTATACATAGATGTATTAGAGGAAATGAATTTTTCAATGTTCCACCAAGACTCCAGGACGGGGGGATGCGGGTGCACGGAGACGCATAGGGGGGACATGTGGGAGTACACACAAATTTTAGGGAAATTTATGGGGGACAGGAAGATGTCGGGGTATATAATTTTTTTTAATATATATAAAATTCAAATTCATATTCAATAATGAAAGCATAAATATATTGATACATACATTATTGAATTAAATAATGAAATACACTGATCCATATTCATCATTCATACTGGTACATACATCATTCACACTCATCACCACAAGATTCAATAATGAAATACATTGATCCATATTCATTATTCTAGAATCTACGTTGATTTAAAAATTAAATTTATCATTCATCATTATAGAATGTAAATTGATTTAAATTCATCATTCATCATTCTAGAATCATATTAGTACCAATGTTTTTAAAACCGGAACCGGTGATCGGACCGGTCCACCTAATGAACCGGTTTACCGACCGGAACCGGTCTAACCGGGACTGGTTTGGTCTAAACGAACCGGTTTTAAAAAAATACATTAAATAATTAATTTTTAATGAAATAAAACTATTTTTAAGATGTAAAACCATGATTCCAATCCATTAGAGACAAAATATGCAAAGTTTGCTCATTTATAT
>APFE031442089.1:0-18397 GCA_000404065.3 Pinus taeda
CTAACCTTTTCATACCAGAAATAATTGCATCTAATTTCTGATCCAAGGCAGAGGGTTCTTCCTTGAAAACAACCCTCTTTTCTGTTTTAGCCCTGTTCCTCTTGGCAATCAGATTTGCTTCAACTGTGACAGCAACTCTCTGAGCTTCTTCAAGGGTTTGGGGGGCTCTTTCTTTTAATTGGTAGGCCATATCTGGGTCAAATCCATCTGGAAATTTGTATAAGGCTAGATCTGGAGGAGGTCTTAAGTTTTGGGGTATAGCATTGTAAACATTGTTGAACCTGGCACAATATTCCAAAACAGTCTCTTGGGGACCTCTTCTAATCATGTCATACTCACCAAGTATGTGTAAAGGGTCCTTCTTTTTCTCCCATCTATTTGTGAAGGATTGGTATAGTTCATCTGGGTTATTAATGCTGTTCGCAGGCAAGGATCTAAACCATGTTCTTACGTCCCCTGTCAAGCTTTGGACAAATATTCTCATCCTTATAGTTTCATCATCAATCTCATAATTTTCAAAATGATCTTGCATTCTTTTAGCATGTTGGATGGCAGAATAAGGTCCAGTGGAGTCAAAGTATGAGATTTTGGCCTGGTAATCTTGAGGTAAGGCCACTGGGTTGGCAGGTAGTTGCAAAGGTGCATACCTGGCCATATTTGTTAGGTTCTGGAGGTTAACTTGGATAACTGGGACAGTAGGAACAACAGGTATCACAGGGGTGAAAGGTATAGAAGTTATAACAGTGTGGGGGAAAAAGACTTGTGTGGGAGAAGAAGGAATGTTAGGGGAGCTTTGGGATGTTGATGGTGAACTAGGGGAATTAGGGTTGGATCGGAACAGGACCTTAACTGGAGTGGGGATTGAGTTAGGAAGCTCTGTTTGTTGACTGATGTCAGTAAGCTGATCTTGTAGTTGCTGGTTCCTAATCAATCTGGGGATGGTGTTGGGATTTTCGAAGATAGTGGGAGGGTTGGGATCGGGGTTATTCCTTGTGTACCTGAAGTTCTTCTTGGGAGCCAGTTTCTAACTTAGTCCTATAAGTTTTATGAAGGTTTTGCCCAACAAGGACTGGTCAGGAGCTCTAGAAACCCTGTATATCTGTATAAGTTGAAAAGAGGTCTGAGTCAGCTCTACCTTAGGCTGCAAGTGTTTGTATAGGAGCAGTTTAGAGATGTCTTAACTGATATTCAGACCTTAGGCTTTAGATACCGAAGCTCCCCAGCGGAGTCGCCATTTATGTTAACACCCAGGTTGTTCTCTTTGACTCCTAAGAGAATACGGCCGGGGTAACCACTAACCAATCTTTGGGCTGCTGCTTCTAGCCCAGCTGCAGTCAGAGAGGGCTCTCTCTATCAGGTTTGTCACTGCTTTCAGTGAGGGTTTTAGGCTAGTTGTGAGATGAGTTTTTGGTTGTTTTTTGTGTATTTGGTTGGGAGGATGCTTCTGATTCCTTTAAAGTACATCAGCAGGGAAGATTAATCCATTGGGCAATGGGGTCTAGGATTGTTTTCTCTTGAAACCTTGATTTTGGTGAGGAGGAAAGCTAGAGGGCCTGTGTGCATTTCATGGAACAACCTGTGAATATTGAGGATGAGGTGAATACAACTAGTAATGAGCAATTAAGATTTCGTTACTTAGGCTGTATATTCGTGAAAGAGGCATGTCATCTAAGAGCAATCGCTTGAATTCTTAAAACAACAATGCACAGTAAGGATATGGCTTAAAGGTAGCATTTAAAAATTACGCTTTAAACACTTTAACAGAAGAAAACATATGAAACAGTTCAGATTGAGCTCAGGGTAGTCAATGACTAAATCCTGAGACTATCCTTTTTCTTTACTGTCTAGAGTTTCAAACATACAGGAAACAGGGGAAACAAGAAACATGTGAAACATAAGGAATAACAGGAAACATATGTAAAATAAGGAGCCATGAGAAAACTTATTGAGCCATGTAATGAACAAGAATCCTGCAACTTTGAGCCACACACCATCAAGAGACCAATAGACCACACATCATTGAAGAAATCCCACTGCCTTTGTATTAAACTGTCTGAAAAGTTTACAATATCAGAGTAACAGGGAATATCTCAGAAGAGAAATTCTTACATCCGGAGTCCAACCCCCCTAAACAAACGCGAGGGGCAATATATAGAAGTTCGTATACAAAAAAATATCTCAGGAATGAGGTCATCTGAGAGGAAAAATATCTATTACACTTGTATAGATAAAGCAGATGGGAAGTTATTACAAGTATAAATGATAATAAAAGCCTTTAAATGCTGTCAGAATAGCTTTTTGCTCTTTGAGTACCGCGGACTTTAACTGCACTGTTCTTCATAAATGAAGCATTGAAGTGTTTTACAGCTTCTGATTTTCTGTATCTTTCTTGACTCTGCCACCTGTACCTGCTGATGTTGTTGCCGATGCTGGGTACCTGTGCTGAGTTGGCTCAGCGTCTCTATGCTCACTGTCGTGGCTTTGTCCACCTGTAAGTGCACTATTGACTGTATTGCTGCAAAAAGTGTTTTCTCTTTCACCCCTGATTCAAAAGTAGCTTTACCAAGTCCTGCCAATTATCTGGGTGAGGAAGCTGCTGCTTCAAAATTGACCCTACGGTCTCATCAGCTTCAGTATACTTATAAAAATCGGGAGGTTTATCAAATAAATGTGCAACCTCGTTTTTAATAAAAAACAAATTATCTAATTTATTGAACAGAGCTTGTCCTGTTAATGGGCCTGCTGTAGATGACCCAGAAGCCTCAGCAATCTGCATGGCTGAAAAGGTGCTTAGTCTTTTGATGTACTTCTCATAAGAGAGAAGCTTTCCTGATTCTTCTAAACTGGGGAGCCCTTTGTCCTGCAGTGCTGTGAACCTATTCTGGAACTTAGTTATATCTGCTTGCATATCATGTACCCTTCTGTCCAGCGTTTGAATGAGGCTCTTCATCGTTGTAGTCCTCTTAATTATGGAAATAGTTTCAGTTCTGTTAGCAATTCCCATCTGGATCAGCTGAGAACTATTCCTATAATTCAGGACTTCTATCATCTTTGGGGCAAGGTCTGCCATATTGCCTAGGTCGTTTCTTGCCCTGTATAGTTCTTTCTTTGCCTTGCCAATGAGTCCTATCTGCTCATATATGGCAACAATGTACTCCCACTGGTTAGTGACTGCTTGTCCAATGGTAGTCCATATCACCTGCTTGATTTCTGCTGTTACTTTGTCAAAACTGAGCTGCTTTTCTAGCTCTGCAATAGTCTTTTTCAGGGCTTTTACTTCCCTTTCTCTTTCAGCCACATTCTGCTTAGATTTATCATATTTTTCCTCTAGCTTTGCTAGGCTTTCCTTGGCCTTGTTTAGCTCTGTCATTTGAGCTTCCAGCACTTGAATTTCCTGCCTTAACTTATGCATATCTAGGCTCTCGGCCTGCTCCTTAGCTGCTTCTGTGATGGATGGCTCTGATGTTGTAGCTGCATCTATTCCTGCTGGAGTTGTTTTTGCTGCCTGCTGTGGAGGGATATCCTCTTTGGGGGTTTCTTCTAGGTTTGTTTTCTCTGTGGATGGCTGAGAAGATTGTCCCTGTTCTCCCCTCTGTGTAGCTGCTTCTAAGGTATCCTCAGTATCTTGCAGCCTTTGTTGGGTCTCCACCAGTTCTTTGTACAAAGTCATCAGTAGGTTAGTGATGTCCTTGTCTCTTCTTTGCTAAGCAACTTCATCTGTCTGTGGATGAATTGTGGGTGGGATTTTCATCTTCTTTTTGATGGCAGCTACATCTGCATCCCTCAGTTTAAGGACCTCCTGGATGGCTTTGACATCATTGGGATCATGCCCAAATTCTATGATAATGTCTTCCAGGGCCTTGATTCTGTTGTCCTTGGCTTGAGAGGATGCCCTTTCCAACTCAAGCTGTGATGCCGTGTTGTTTAAGCTGTTCTGCAGCCTATAGTTCACCATGGTCTTATCTGCCAAGGTGGCATAGACCATCTCACCCGTTTGTTTATGGAGCTCAATCTGGTCCATCGGGTGGATGTCTTTTGCAAGGACCTCTAGGTTTGTCCTTATATAGTCTGCAGTTGATTGAGGTCGCTGCTCTGTGGGAGTAAAGTGACTCAAAGTCAATTTAGCTTCTTGTACATCATATGCAGACATAAGCCTCTGCTGATTTGAAGGAGCCATGTTTAAAAGATAATTGTATAGCTTTATTTTCAGTGGCTCACTCCTCCTCTTAGCATCTCTGAAGAAGTCTTTGATGCCTTCAGCTCTACTTTTGCCTTGACCTGAGGAGCTGACCTCCCCAAGTGCTGTCCTGTCTTGCTCTTGTTGTAGTGAGCTGGCAGAGGCCTCAAAGCTTTGCATTTCCTCTTCTCCAAATGGATTTAGACTTTGCCTCTTCTTTGGTCCTTCTGTAAGAGGTGTCTCCCTATCCCTTTTCCTATTGATATCCTCCCTTAGAGGGGTTCGGAGGATTGAAGGGTCGACCCTAGAATCTTGTCTAGGAGGCGCCATGCTAGTTGTTTTTTCTTGGGTGGCTGCCTGGCCTTCTCCTTTTTGCTGTTCCTGATCCTGTTGATTAGTTTCTTGCTGATTTTGTGATTGTTGCTCCTGCTGGCCCTGTTGGCCTTCTTGCTGTTGTTCCTGCTGATCCTCTGTTTCTTCCACCATTTTGCCCTTTCCTTTGTCCAGTCCCTATTTTGAAGTTTGTACTGCCCCTTCCTGTGTTGCAGATGAGGAACCCGGAGCTGTTGTATGAGGACTGGGTAGGTTAGGTACCTGAGAAGGATACTCCAAGTCAGCCATTTTCAATAAATATCTCCTAACCCTGTCATTTAGTTCTTCTTGGGTTAGGGGCTCTATCAAGGTGTTTTTCTGCCACTTTGGCTGGTTTGCATGTCTTGTTATGAGGATCATGTTATGATGCTCATAACTGGAGAGTTTGTATCTCAATCTCCTCTTGGATATGAAACCATTAGGGTCATATGGTTTCCATAGGAAGCTCTGTGTTAAGCCAAGGCCACCCAACATTTTCTCTGCTTCCTTCCATCCCTCTCTTCTGTTCAACACAATATGCCCAAGCTGGTTTTTTACTTTAAGTTGGGCCTTCTTGCCCCTTCCTGAGAAATGGACTAGATCAACATAAGCAAACTGTCTAAAATACTCCAGGGAAAAGAGCCTCATAGGCACAAACCTGGGTAATCTGAATGGTCTTAGCTCACACCCATATATCCTGATTACTGTGTGATGCTGGTAAAAATACCAGTCCCCTATGCTGTAAGCAGAGGATAGATGCAGTATCCTCTTCATTTCGTCTGTGAGCCTTGGAGGAGGTTCTGTCAAAAATAGGGACATGGCTGGATGGATGAAGTCATCTATGAATTCACAGTAGGTGTAAGGTGAGCCTCTATGAAAGATGGAGCTCCAATATACTACTGATCTTGGATTACCTGCTGCATCGGTCCTTTTGATTTCAAAGGAGAATTTTTCATGTTGGTGATATAGGATGAGATGATAGATATATGAGGAGTATCTGAACAACCTCTCCCTAGGCAAGTGCAGAAACTGCTCATGAATTTTGTCTGAGATATACTTGGCATAGTTGTAGCAGATAGGAGTTCTCCCAGGGGAAAACTTTAACATCATAACCAGCACCGTTTCCTCTATATATTCTGTTGATTTGTATCCTAGAACTGAGCTCACCATGTGGGCCAGGTCTAGCCCAAGTTGATTCAAATACCCATCAAAAATAGGAGGGTGGTGCACTCTGTCTGGTTTGCTCACAAATAGTTGGTTGAACCTCAGGATCTCTGCCTCTGTTAGTGTCTTGTTCCCTTGGTTGATTAAATCCAACAGGGATAGGGGAACCATTGTCTTGTTGGACTCAAACTGCACCATGTCTCTGATAGCTTGAGGGGTGGTATAGAACACAACCTCACCTTTGTAATCGACTACAGCCCTATGTGATGGCTCATATTGACTGGCACAAAGATAAATTAGGTCAGGGAATTGCCTGACCAGAGGCATTTTGAAAATTGGCAGGGCAGACTCCCAAATGCCCAAGATGTATGTTCCTTCTCTGTGTTTGGCCCTGAATTCTTTTAATAATTGTAGATGAGGGGTGAGTCCTGCTCTGGAGTCTTCTGAGATCTGATAATCCAGATATGCCAGCTCCTGCCAGTCCTGCTCTCTCTGAGGAGCGTTTAAAGGAGTGATATTGAGTATTTCAGGGGTCTCCATGTTTTATATATATATTGCCGCTCTGAAACAGTGAAATTCTGATGGGGACTGAGTTTGACAGAGGTGGTGAACTGTCAGAATGACAATGCTGGGCCCTTTGGAAGGGTTTTGAATAGAGGGAGGGCCTCCTTTATCAGTTTCAGAATTTTAAGCAGGAGACCGCGGTTGCGCGACTCAGGGTAGGTTTCTCGGCAGAAAACGCAATTCTCAGAGGTTCCCGCTGTTGAATTTTGGTTCTGAATGGTTAATTGAGCAGAGTGTAATTGGTTTGCTGGTGGAAATTTCAAATTCAATGGTTTTTAATGGCGATTTTTACAGCAAATTCACGAAAAACCAGTTCACAGGAGGAGGAGGTCGAAATACCTGGTAACAGAGATCTGTACTGGAGAATGCAGCTGGTTTTAGCGCGACGGGTGCGTCGAGAATGATTGCAGGTTAGCTGGTGGCTCGGCGTCGTAAACTTGCATGCAGCAGGCTTACACAGTAATTTTCAAAAAATTACGAAAAATTGGAAAAATTCGCAAAAATATGGCTTTTAGCCCCTTTTGGCGCGCTTTGTGGATGACGTCATCATGACGTCATCGGGTGACGTGGCGGTCAGCGGTAGGTCCACGGGGGCGATGAGGTGGCGGACAGATGTCGCGATATGAGAGGCGAGGCGAGCAGATGTGGCAGGGACGTGCACGGCAGCGGGGCGCTTATGTGGACGGGACAGGTGTTGCCATATCGGAAGGGGTCCTGTACGTTGAACAGATTGTCAGGCGACGCTCCGATGCAATCAAATGATGACGCGTGCCCCTGTGCTGATGCTGGCCTGACGTAAGAGTCTGACAGATATCGGAAGGTATCTGTCAGACACGTAAGGCCTTCCGATATTCATAACAGCCGTAGATCTGGAGGCGGGCGATCGGACGGTCGTCGGGCGCCTGACTTGCGCGGTCGGTAGCAGCGGCTTTATTTAACGTGTGGACGTCGGGATGACCTGAAATCAACCTCAGTCGTGGATCTGGATCAGGTGCGATCGGACGGCAGTCGGATGGTCAACCTGCACGGAGAATATGCACGAGCAGGCGGGCAATAAAGAAATAATTTCCTCTGCAGATGTGGACGGTGGGGCCCTCCGGGCGATAAATACTCCTTTGGTGGATTTTCAATAGTTTTTCTCGTTAAATTATTGCTGCCCGCTAATCACAAAAATAAAAGCTTTTCCAAGGTTTTTTATAAAGTTGCGGGTGTTATTATTTCCGAAGGCGGAAACTTTGGACAAAAGGGTTTTAACAGGTTTATGGAAAATAAAGATGTGAATGAGCCCCGGCCTTAGGATAAAGCGGGGAAGGGTGTTTTTGTAAGGTTTTCAACCCCTTGGGGTAATTTTATGGGTTTTTCAATGTTTTTTCAAGTTTTTCAAGGTTTTTCAAGGCACAATGGCATTTTGGGTAGGGAAACTGGTCTGAGCTGGAGCAAAAGGCGAGTCATGGGTTCTTGACCTTGACCAGGTGTCAATTCAAGCCCCAGGGGTAGAATACTATGGCTATAGTGCCAGGGAGGGGATATTTATGCATTGTGGGGTTCATACACCATGGTGTTTATAATAATAGGGATAGGGGGGTATAGGGAGCTAGAGTAGTAGAGTTAGCTGTTAGCATGGAGAAACACATGAGTAGGAGCTAGATCAACCAAGTTTTCTTTGAAAAACAACTTGAAATAAGGAGTAGATCAAAATGAAAAGATTTTTGCACAAGAAATGTGGCTTCTTAAAGCCATGAGAATTCTTCAAATATGTAAATCTCTATGCTTTGTGTATCTTAGGAAAGGGTGTTAGTTATGAGTAATATACATATGATAACAGGGGAATTAGTCATGCACCAGTATGTTGCCTTTCTTGTAGATGTTTCAGCAAGCTTAGTCTTGGAAGAGACAACTTTTCTGCAACCCCAGCTACCTACCCAACTAGATTTCCTAGCATTTTTTGTTCCTTCTTGGAGGGTGCACTTGGACTTGCAAACCCTTGGAATGCCTTTTCTTTTCATTGGCTTTTGCTTGCATCTCCTATCTAACACAACCCTTATTTCTTCCAAGGCCCCAGATTAAACAGTTGGGAACCTTTGTTTCTCTACCTAGCTACTTGATCTGCCAAGATTAAACAGTTTGGACAGATATCATTCTCTATACTACAACATGGAAATTGAAAACATGGCATGATCCAGATTGGACTGTTGGACCACCCATCAAAAATTGAATTCTTATCAAAACTGATACAGACATTGCCTTCTTAGGGAAATATGAGATCTTTGCATTTGTCAAAGCTTAGCATATTTGGACTTTTGATATCAATCATGAAATATGAAACCTATTGGTATAGGTATCCAACAACTGGTTGGTCTGTCATTGTTTCCTGCTTTGTGTCTATTACCTCCTTGCCCTTTCCTGACCCTGTGTTGGCTTTTTGTGTTGGCTGCTGTGAAGTCCCGGCAAAGGATGTATCACCTCCTGTGTGCTGAGGCAGCTTGAAAGATACCTATCCAAAAGAGTCCAGGTCAAGCAATTTTTCAAGCTCTTTCATAGCTTTTTCCATTTTTTCTTCCTCAATAATTTCTTCTATCAATGTACCCTCTACCCACTCATCCTAATTGGCAAATTGCTCGATTTCAAGGAGCCTAGAATGTCTATAGGCTGATAGCCTGTATTTCGCTCTCCTATCATTTATGAAATCATTTGGGTCATAGGATACCCACCAAAAGCTCTTCTTTAATTTGAGATCCTCTCTCAATATTTTATCAGCATCTGCCTAGGCTTCCTTCTTGTTAATGATAAAAGGGCCTAACTGATCTTTTATTTTCAGTTGGGCCTTTTTCTTTGTGCTATGAAAGTGAGTTAAATCCGCATTGGTAAGTTGTCTGAAATACTCTAGAGCAAACAGTCTCATAGGCACATATTTAGGCAGCTTGTAAGGACACAGATCACAGCCATATATTCTAATTTCAGTGTGATTCTGGTAGAGGTACCAGTCACCTATTATGTAGTTTTTGGACAGCTGTAAAATCTTCTGCATCTCAACAGAAAGTCTAGGAGGAGGAGTTTTCATTAATAGAGAGGAGACCAGATATATGAACAGGTCAATGAATTCATAGTAAGTATAAGGAGAGTCAGAAACATGGTGGAAAACTGAGGTCCAAAATATCACAGACCTTCTTTTTCCTTTGGAATCCAATTTTCTGATAAGAAACTTTAAATTGTCTACTTGATAGTATAAAAGCAGATGATATATGAAAGAGGTATACTTGAAGACTCCTTCTCTGTCTAGACTCATGAATTGCTCATGTATCTTATTGGCTATGAAGGTGGCATAATCATATTTGACAGCAGGAGGCTGGCTTGGAGTAAAAATGGATAACAAGACTAATGTGGTCTCATCAACATGCTCACTTGTCTTAAATCCCAGAATATAAGAGATCATATCAATAATGAACTTCCTAGCCTCATTGAAATAGACATGGACATAGGGAGGTGGCTCTTTGGGCTGGCGATTTGGTTTCATAAATAATTGAGCTATTCTGGTTGTCTCTGAACTGGGCAGTTTAGGACCCTCTTCAAGCAAGAATCCCATAGACAGGGGAGCTAAAGGCTGAGTGGGTTTGAAGTGCAACATTTCATTTATGGATTCATGGGTAATGTAAAATAAGACAGTCCCAGATGGAGCCATAACTTCTCTTTGAGTGGGGTCATAATTGGCACAACACAAGTGGATAATATCTGGGAAAATATTGGCAGAGGGGAGGTAGTATATTGGAAAATTGGATTCCCATATTCCATAGACATCAGCATTGCTCCTGTAACTATTCCTAATCTCACAGAAAGCTTGAAGGTGGTTTTTATCACAGATTAAGTCTTGAATTTGGAAATCTCTATCAGCTAGGGGCAACCACTCCAACTCCTTGTGTGGTGCATTGAGGGGAGCAACATTGAGGGCCACAGGGGCTTCCATTGCTCAATTTTCTGTGATTTTCAAATTGGGATTTGTGTTTTTGTGCAAAAATAGGTGAAACAACAGTTCTTGGGTTTTTCTCCAGGAATTGCAGACCAAAGTCGATTTGAATTCAACTCACTGGGTGAAATCTATGGAGAGAAATGAAATTTGTAGGTTTTTTGGTAAAAATGGGTGAAAGAGCAGTGTTGGTGTACTTGTATGAAAGCTATAGATGGAATTCAGTCTGAAATTTAGCTCTTTGGGTATAACTTACAGTGGAAAACTTTAAAACACTGGTTCGGGAGGTAAAACGGGTAAATACCTGTGTTTTTGGATGCACACAGGAGTAATTTGCAAGTCTGGATGACGAATTGCAGAGTGGAATGCCAAAGTATGTTGATCGGGTAGCACACTGGAGCTCTGGTAGCAGCTTCATCATAATTTGCATGCACTGGTCTCATGAAAGCAACCAATAGAAATGCATGAAAATGACACTTTCACGGATTTTTGACAAAAAATTGGCTTTGCGGGTTTTTGGCGCTTTTTTTGATGACGTCAGCATGATGTGGGATTTTGTCGCGATGTGGAGTACGGAGGTGACGTGGCAGATGATGTCAGTGAGGGGGTCAGCGAGCGGTAAGTGGTATTATCCCGCACCGCTTTGTTGGCTAGGGTGGTATAGGAGGAGGGGCAACAATCACATCGAGCGGGCGCCACGTATTTTTTGTACGGTGGCAATACCGCTCATTCCCTGGATGCTAATCTTCGGGCATCGGAGGGGTTCTGATATTACTGTGGGTTGTCGGATGGGAAAGCCTAGATCTGACGATCGACGGTTGACGGATTTGGTGGCGGATTATGGCGCAGAGAGCCGGGTAATAAACATTTACTAACACATATCGGAACGGTGTTAATTGGTTGTCGAGGGTTTAAACTTTATTAAGTAACCAAACATTAATTAATTTTTCAATATTTGCGCAAGGAGGGTTATTTATATGGTTCCGAATGACCCATTAATTCCCTTTCTAAACCAATATATATGCTATAGTTAGTCGGGGCGGGATATTAGACTTTTTGGGGTTTTTATATGTTTATATAATACGGGCAAGGGGAATAACCATAGGGAATTATCTAATACAGTTAATATGTTAATATGATTTTTTTTTAAATGATATGCCAATGAGCACTAAGTTGTAGAGTAAAAACTTAGGCTATAGGGAGAGTCAAAAGGAGTAGGATTTTACACAAGAAATGTGGCTTTGCGTTTTAAGCGAAATGTCATTTTACTTAAATCTTTTCATGAAATGGAGTAATTTTAGGAATATTGAGCAGATCTCAATATCCTTGGGGGAAGTTAGTAATTGATTTTAGGGAGAAGAGTGAGGGGAAGTTAGACATGCTTCATTTGATCTGACACCACATAGTTGTCATGGTACTTATGATAGTAATAAGATGAATCACTCTTGAAAGACAAAATTACTCATAAGCCTGCTTCTGCAACATCAAAGTTGCCTACCCAGCCTAATATACCTAACATTTTTCTTCCCTTTTCCTTGGGTGCATTTAAACTCGCAAACCC
The DNA here is from genome assembly GCA_000404065.3 of Pinus taeda. Lineage (NCBI taxonomy): Eukaryota > Viridiplantae > Streptophyta > Pinopsida > Pinales > Pinaceae > Pinus > Pinus taeda. The sequence goes on from APFE031442089.1 coordinate 11,779, forward strand.
TTTCTTTCTTCTTTTCTTTCAACTGCCATCCTATCTAAGTCTGCCCTTATTTCTTCCAAGGGCTCAGATTTAGCTGTTGAGCTCCTTTGCTTCTCTACCTAGCTAATCACCTGCCAAGATTGAACAGTTCGGATAGGTTTCATTCTCTATCTCTAAGACAAGAAATTTAAACATGAATTTGGCCAAGATTATGTTGTTTGGCCATCCATCAACTGAGGCAAGAGTCAACGAAATGTGCACCATGAGATTCTTTTCAAAAATAGAACAGTAGTGGCATTTTGGACCAGCACACTTTCCATCGTCCTTTATTGGGGTTCGTTTCTTTTCTTTCTTGACCATTTTATTCTTTTTTCCCTTTGATTTTTCTTTTAGGGCATACCCTCTTTACACTTTTTCAATTCTTTGATTTCTTGGGAATATGGAACACCTTTGCAACCAGCCAAAGGTTTGAACATATTAGATCTTATCAATGTCAATCATGAAAAATGACACCTATTGGTATAGGAACCTAACACTGCCAAACTAGATTTTGTGAATAAAACCAACGAAATGTCATTTTCAATGTTTTATACGGCAAACTGTGTTCCCATGCAAAAACAACGAAGTCAATTGTCCAAGCTTTCCAACTGCCACCTGGTTAAGAAAATTTGCAGCAACGCAGCCTGGAACCTGTTATCCAACCTGCCATTGCACTGTTCACTTCCCCAATACAGGTATTCATCCGATTTTCACAGAAACCCTGCAAGTTTTGGTTTTACACTGTATATTCCACAATAGAAGGCTAAATTTAGTACATGTCCAGACTTTGTTTCACTATATAGGTCCCCAAACCTGTTGTTTGGCCTATTTTCCACAAAAAACCCAGATTCCATTTTTGAATTCACAAGAACTAGAAATGGAAACCCCTGTTGTTTTGAATTTCACACCTCTCAATGCCCCTCCTAAGGACCTAGGCTATCTGCCTCTTGTAGAGAAAGACTTCCAAATAAAGGACCTATCCACTAACCAGAATCACGTTAAGGTATTTTTCCAATCCAGAGACAACTATCTAAGTGGCTCAGACATCCTAGGGTTGTGGGAATCCAACCTTCCCAAGTATTTTCTTCCTTCAAATCATGTTTTCCTTGATATAATTCATCAATGCCATGCAAATTATGATCCAAACCTAAGAGCTGTTATTTCCCCAAGTCAAACAGTTCTTTTCCCCATAATAGGTTGATTTCTGGTTGGAAACTTGTTAACTATATTTTGTTGCACATTCCTAGGGTTTCTGTAAGGAATTAGACTTCTACCTTTCTTGTTTAATCCCCCTTTTGGCCATTCATTTTTTTGTTTCATTTTCTGATAGAAAATGTGGGCCTTCCGCACAACATCATCCATTTTCTTGGGGTAATCAAATTCTAGTTTTTCCTTCATGAAGTTTGGTAAATTGCTGATGAAATGTTAAATTTTGGCTTTTCCCTCTTGCATGTAAGGCACGTAGTTAAGTAAGGATGTAAATCTAGTCACATATTCATCCATGGTTAAGTTTACCAATCTTAACTCATGGAATTCTTTCACTTTTTAATCATAATAGTGCTCAGTTAGATATTTGTCCTTAAAATGTTTTTGAAATTCATTCCATGTAACTTGTTCCTCATCAATTTTCCTTACTGTCTTGATTTCCTCCCACCAGAAAGTCACCTTTCCTATTAACTAATAAACCGCCAATCGTGCCTTCAGTTTGTCATTGCACTCATAAATCTGAAAGTACTTGCCCATATCGATTAACCAGGCCTCCATAGCTTCTCTAGATTCTACCTCAAAGAGTGAGGGCTTAATTTTCTTAAATTCTTCATGTAATTCGGACTTCTGTTCTTATTTTGTTCTGAATTTTGTTTCTTCATTTTACGTTGGTCGGAGACATTATCCGAACATCCCTCTTCATCCTCTCTATGTCTTGCAATTGACTCAGCATTTTCTTCTCCATGTTGAGCAATTGGAGTTTTTTCCCAATCTTCTGCACTAGCTCTGGCTGGTGCTAATTTTGTATATTGGACAAACTCCTTAGTATTATTTCCTATTCTAAGTGCATTTGTTCATTATTTGTCCTCAAACTAGTCATTTATGCCCACAACTGCTGCACAGTTTCGAGTAACATGGCATTATCTTGCCGGGATTCCTCGCCCAGCTATATCCAAATATCTGGATTGGCATTCACATAAGTTGTTCTGGGTGATTCTAATGTTCTGGAGTCCGTTTGCATGATGATCTTTCTTTTCTGTTGTTGTTGTGATCTTTTCTATTTTATTTGTATTCACATGTAAGTTTACTTAGTTTACAACAAAAAAAACACCAGCGCAAGGTTCCAGTAAATAATTGTTCCCAAAGAGTCTCAGTGTACGAACCTAAGCTCTGATACCATTTGTAACTTCTAAACATCAATTCCATTATAAACTTTAGGAAAAATCATAAAATAAAAATAAAAATTATTGTGGTAGATAATTGTTGACTCATAACCTATTAAACCATATATATACATTGTTATTAAGGGGTTCGTATCCACAGAAATTTAAAACATCATGATACTTTGTACAACACTTAAATGTGTTTAAATGATAAATTTATTGGACAGGTGGAAGATCCGACCAGGGATCCTCCTAGTTAACTAAGCACATGAGTCTATGGTTTTCTCTGTCGTATGGGCCCTTGTCCGTAGCTCCACCCGGAAGCAATATATGTTGGGGGATGTCAACTCCATCTGACCTTTCCATCTGTCATGATTGTCTGTTGTTGATCCTTCGTTGGCCATCGGACAGTGGAGATGAGCTAGGGTTTAACCTAACTAAATCTGATCATTGAAACCCTAAGCTCTCATTATTCTCACTCCTCTGTGTCACACTACTCTATGAGGGTTTTGGTTTTTGTGCTTTGCATGAGGAGATGGCCAAGGAGGTTGATACCACCATCATAGTAGGTATACCTCACATATTTGCAACCCAGAGCTTTTATTTCTAGTGTTGGAAGTCGGTTAGGAGTTTAGGTATCCGTTTTACGCCTAGGCTAAAGCTTTCTTGCCACTGTTCAGGGGAGACTTTTACAGTTTAGGACATGAAGGAAGAAATAATGCTTATAGGGCCATCAACAACAAGTATTTTCACATCATAAAGCAAATTCGCTTGTTGAAAGTTTGAGCCCAATCACATTGCACAAGGATTTAACATTCTAGCTTGTTCTTTAATTGAATGGTTATGATACTGAATGTTTTTTTCCTATCTTTGCAGGTTGGTGACTCACCGAGGAAGCGCTCTTAAGTCAGGAAAGAAACCATCTTGATTTTGGGTTGAGGCTCTATGTAGAATAGCAGATTTATTGCCTCTACCATCATTGACTAATTCACAATCCTTGAATGCAGATATGCCATCTACCAAAAGGTTTACTGTTCAGGACCACAACCCTTGAGTTCATAGAAACCGATGGCATTTCCATGGCTTTTCAGGTTGGAACTAAACCCTTGGTCTCCATTCACAATTAAGTTATTTGAGGGTTTAAGATGAGGGTTTCAAAAGAGGGTTTCTCTAATGGCGCAATAGGGTAGCTTTTTATTAAGCACTTTTAGTCTTGAACCGAAAAGTTCTTGGTTGTTCGACCAGCTACGTCTATCATCTTTTCTCGAGTTTTTTGATATTTAATTTGCAATGATTTAAGGAGCCTCCAAGCATGCTTCTGATTATGTTGAGTAGAGACTGTAATGGTTGTTTTCGTTAATAGTTACAACTTTTATATATTCTACAAATAGGTTTTAATACTGGGACAATAGATTAAATGCAAATGATTGCGTTCAAGTAGAGGGTTCTATATCAGTATGATGCTCTTAATCACATGCAAGACCTTTTCTTATTTTCATTCATGCAACATATGGATACTTCGAATATAGGTGTAGTTGTCTTGTCATTATTGGTTAATGAATCATCCTCTGGTTATTTGTGCAAAAATTAACATCTACATTATGTATTACCTGTACTTTAATTGTTAAAATCTATTGTTCAACGACTGTTAACTTGTAAAGTAGATATGCATAACTACTTGACATTACATTTTATATTTCTTCTACAAAACCATATTTATAGTTCAAAAATAAATTCCTTAAAAGTTTGATATCTCAGTTATTTGAAAAACCTGTAATGTAGTTGAATTCGAAAGGTCTCTCCTCCCAACCACGAGTTTGGAAATCATGTCTAGACTCTCCCTCGAGCACCTTCTATTCTTTACATTGGATCTAGTCCAATCACAGTTGGTACTATGGGCCTCATGACTTCTATCCAGCCATTATCTTTGTACTCTCTAGTCGACTGTACTGAGAAATTTCCCACTAGTTTGTTCCACCCAGCTCTAGGACCATTTTCTGCTCTACTTCTCCCACTATATCACCCTTTTCAAGTAGAGGGTAATTGTTTCTCGACAATTGTTTCTTTAAAATAAATAGAACAGTTTAATTTTTGTTAAAGTATTACTACCTATAATCTAGGTAATTACCATCTATATTATTCATCAAAATATAATAATATTTAGAATGTCTTTTAGTAAACATTCACTTAATGATCTTAGTAATCTTTTATGCAACTAGGGGTGTTACAGATATAAATTTTGCAAAGAGAGAAGACAAAGGGAATTTTAATAAAATGAAGAAAAAAACGAAGATCTTGGTATCATTCATTCATTATTTTCTTCATTCCCTTTTTGATTGGTCGACTTTGGTTTTGTGCCTACGTGAGATTAGACTTTGTGCCTCTGTTGGTGAACTGGAAGAGAGGGAGCGTGAAAATATTGGAATCCTATATATTAATAGATGGTGGGTTTAGCTCCTTAGATCCAAACAAACCTTTTGTTGAAGTATCCTCTGCGTCATTTTGGGTTCATAAGAAAAACTTTGGAAGGGTAGGTTGTCTCGAAAGGGAGGGCATTATTAGAAGAAACACAACGAAAATGAAGGGTGTTGTGAGAATCGTGGCACGGTTTCGATTTTGTCTAGTGTTCAAAAAATCATACTAGATATAAAAGAAATAGCAATGAATCACTCCGATGAGGGGATATACGCAATGCTAAAGGAATGTAATATGGATCCCAATGACACGACCCGACCCGATGGCTTCTCTATCAAGGTAGGCCCTATAGGTTTGGTTTCTATTTGTTTTCAGTATTTGGGTTTTGATTTCATTTTTTGCAACATAATTCCTCATTACCTCACCATGAAATCCAAGATAAAACCCAAAGTTATGTGGAAAATAGGGTTTATTGTAGTGCCCATATTATAGGTTTTTGGGTTGTGGTGGAGCTTGTAGTAAGAATAGAAAGCACAAGTGTGCCCCACAAGTTAAGGGGTATTAGGCTTTGAAGCAGAGAAATTGTTGAGATAGTTTGTACCACATAGTTACTGATATGATATGAGTGGTATTTGAGTTTAACATGGAATTATGAATTATTTTCGGATCATGATCTAGATGGGATAGTTTGTGCCACATAGCCACTCATATCATATGAGTGGGATTTGAGTTTAATGTGGAATTATGAATTATTTTCAGATCATGATCTAGATTATAATCGTAAAGGTTTCGCAATTGCTTTCCCGCTCCTTCATCACTACCCCATGACACTTTCCCGCAACTATTAAACTGATTTTTTTCTTTACCAGAATTTACTAAGCCTTATTAGTTGAAATCTTTCAACTATTGAAATTTTGACAGTCCGTTTGTCAATTCTTTAGTGAATTTGAAATATATTTGTGCATAATTTTAAATTTGCGCAAACATTTTATAAACATCGTAAATGTATAAATCTGTATGTTTGTGTAAACATTAATACGAACATTGAGAAGTTAATTGTGTATTGGTTACTTTTTCTCAGAGTTAGAAAGTTATGTTTTCTGTTGTTCTATTGTTTGATGGGAATTTTTTTGTTTTTCTTATTATTATGGTCTATCACTTGAACAAATAGTTATTCAATGATGTTTATTGTTGTATTTTCTATTAAAATATGAGACTTAGTATGTTGTATATAATGCAAATCCTTTTCACGAATTCAAGAGGAAGTCAGACAAGTATAAAGAGGTGAGCTCTCTTTCATTTAAAAAATTTACAGTTTTCGGAACATATATACTTTTGAAGAAATTCACATTTGCCACATGTGTAAATCAAATGCATTGTTAATGATTTTCCTTTAAATGGTAGCTAATTATATTGAAGTCTATGACCATCTATAAGTAGGTGTTTGTAATATTTCTTGAAAAATAGAATTTTGACATAATCACAAGTCAATTAAAATTTTGGGGCTAAGAAGTTTGGCTACTGGAGAGATGCGTCCAATGCTAGCCATTATATTGGAAATATGTTGGCTGAAAACGTATATCTACCAATGTTAGATTGAATGAAATATTTATCATAGGAGAATTATTGTAGTATCATCCTCTGTAAATGGCCTGCTTACATTAATGATTATATCATCCATACATTCAATAGACATATATAGAAATGATAAATAGTTGACGAAATAATGGACATAGTACAAGATAGTGTATTTATTTATTTATGTGTAGGTGAAGGGGCATAATTATTCTAAAAGACACAATAGATAATAATGTTTA
>APFE031442093.1:0-42126 GCA_000404065.3 Pinus taeda
TGATTTTAGGCTATCATATACACCTCTTGCACAGATGTTTTAGCCTAGATCTAAGGTTACGTTTTTGTGGCCTATGTTTAAAGTAAGTTGTGCACCTCAAGTCTTCTCCTTTTATATATTCTCTCATTAAATAGCATCTCACCACAACACATCCATCCAAATTTCAAAAGCTCTAGAACACCTCATAAAAACTATTAGATTTCATGGCGTTAAATAGCCTTAGGCATAAAAAACTCTAGGTATCAAAAAAAATGGAAGTTATGTATGATACTCTTGCATCAAACTCCTAGAAAATATTATGTATGATACTCTTGCATCAAAGTCCTAGAAAATAAAATATTTCATGGAGGCATGTCCATGAGACATTAAACAGTTATGCCATGTTTTTGCATCTCTAGAGGACTCATATAGTTTCTTATTTAGTTAGAAGACCCTTCCACTTGACCAAATACTCGTAGAAATCTTTTTTTATTTTCCCTTTGCAATTCCTTGATTAAGCTTATGATCTATGTGCAACTCTTTGAAAGTGAGTAATTTCTTCTTCCATCAAATCTCTATTGTATATTCCCCATCCTCTAAAGAAATTGTCACTTGGTCCATTTTTATGGAGGAATTGATAGCACATACTCAGTAGACAAAGTGAAGCACCTTCTTTCTCCAATTGATAAATCTCAAACAAAAGTGTTCAAAGGCACATTCAGAACATCCAAAAATTGAATATAAGGATAAATGATATTCTAGACGAGCATAGGATTGATGTATTCATAGAAAATTTAAAGGATAAAATAAAACTTTAGGTTTTCCTTTGAGAACCTGATTCGTTGGAGAAGGAATTTAGGTTGGGAAGAAGAATTGAAAGAAAAATTATGGCAACAAGGAAGCTCGCCACTCATAACTATAAAGATGGAAGTTACGTTGTTGATCGTAGCCTCCCATAACCTACAAGGTTGACACCACAACAATTGGAAAGAAAAAATAGAAAAAGGTATTTGTTGCAATTGTGATAGAAAATACACTAAAGGTCATAAGTGTGTCAACAAGAAATCAGTTTACATAGATTGTGAAGAGGAGGAAGAAAAGGATGAATAAATGTCAAAATAAGAGGATATACACAATGAAACAATCCTAGAGAAACGATAAATGAATCTGACTATATCCTATAATGCAATGCAAGGAATTACCACTCCTCAAACTCTCAAGATTGAATGACATATCAAGAAGAAAAATATTCAGGCATTGAAAGCTCACATTGAGCATCAACAAAAACATCTCCAACTTTTATAGGATGACCTCACTTTGGCACAAAATTGAATGGAACAATATGCATATCAAGATCGACGTGGAATAAGTTTTGATTTAGGTGACCGAGTATTTTTCTGGATACACGAACAAAGGTCCTTCAAGCTAGCTAAGAAGGATAAATTATCACTAAAGTACTATGGTCCTTACAAGGTGTTGCAAAAGATTGTTAATATGGAATATAAACTGTATCTCCCTTCATCTTCTCGAGTGCACCAAGTTTTCCATATTTCATGTTTAAACAGGGTTATAGATGACAAGCTCCAAGTTCAAACAATATCTTTGTAGCTGGATGACGAAGGAAAAATCATATTGGAACCTAAAGCAGTCACATATACGCAAACTCAACACCTACAAAATCGACCCATTTCAAAGTATCTTATCAAGTGGAACACCTTATGCACCAAAGATTTCACGTGAAAGGACGAGCATTTTATAAATAAGCATCCATAACTACCCAAGCATTGAGGAAAACACTTTTTGAAGGAGAGGGGCAGCTTAGGTCCCTACATTACCAGTGTAGCTCATTATTGTTGTTCATGAAACCCCCTTATTGTATTTATGCATCCATGTATTCCTCGTATTCTTCTTATTGTGCCCTAAAGAATCTGACTATTTCTAGTTTTGTGCCCTTACAATATTATTGTTATGTAGGCTCTGATAATATTATGACCCCTTAGACTAAAATATACAGAAAGGAGGAATTATTATTTGAATCATGCAATAATTGTTCATTTGAGTAATCTAAAGGAGCTTCCCCCTCAAAGAGGCTAATTTTTAGGTCATTCATCTATATATTCTTTGCTTTTCTGAGTTGGTTGCATAACAACTTAGCTTGGTCGATGAAGAGAATTATTTATCTATGTGTGTTCAAATTCCACTAAAAATCATGGAGAAATCTTGCTAAAAACTGTGGAGAAATAACAGAGGACCTTAACACAACACAACTTATGCTTTATTATGTCTTTAGGGAGAAATTTTTCCACATAGGTTTAACTAGATGGTGTTTGTGGAGTGAATATGTTGCTTCAGATGAGGAAGAAAATTTCATAGGTGGAAATGTGAAGTGGAACTAACATCTGAATAGATCCTTACTAACATTAAAGAGTGGCCGAATTTGTAATGAAATTCTTGTTCACCAAGGACCATGTTTAAATTGTTGCATTTTTGTACAAGAAAATCCCTCTAGAAAGGCATCGACCATAACACCAAGCCATAATAGGATTACTAGCATAAGATGCATTGTCTCAAAGGTATTCTGTGGCTGGTCATTCTAATTAAGATGTAGTCATTCTATTTAGTGAGTAGTCATGCATGATTTGAGAAGCAAGTGAGCAATTGTTCCTTTTTAAATATACGGTGGACTGTACACATTGTCCTCATATAGCTTGGTTTATATATGTGTGATGGAGTGGTGGTATATATCTTATTGCAGTGATGCATTGGAATATCCCTCCATGTTCTTCAAAACTCCTCCATATGTGTTGGTTCATTGATATTTTTTATATCTATTTTTCAAATGTGTTAAACATCATTGCATTTTATGTTGAGGTATGCTCGTTATGTTTATGTGATTTAATTAATTCTAGTGTTGGCAAAAATTTGATATCAAATGACAATATTTTGAGAATGGCTTCGACATCTCTATATGAAAGGTTGCAATTTGGAATCCATGTTGATTTCTTATAGTGGGAATAGAAATATTTAGATATATGTGGATTGAAGTTCAATGTGTGAAGTGAATTCAACAAACTTTGGAGACCATTTGTCCATGTTTCCAATTCTTTGAGCTCACTGAAGAAGGGAGTAAGTTGTCATTTTGACATTGTATCAAAAAATTGAACCTAAAAAACATAATTCTATTTGAAAAATTGCTCAAAAGACTAAAATATTAGATTTATTGAATGCTTTGATACACTTTTCTACAGATCACACAATCTAAGTTAACAAATACATTCTTTCCAACATTAAAATATTTCTACAAAATGCACATGAAAGGATTTATTCTTTGTAGCTTGAATCACAACTTCAATGAGATGAGCTATAGAAGGGTAGTCATCATTCTAAACTTGTATTTGTTTAGGACAATCCTCTCTTTCAGACTAAGACAAAATCCCATCAGATATGGCAAACTAATCAAGTCACTGTAGAAGTAAATCTACATATAGATGGAAAATTTCAGCCTTCACTTTCCAAGACCATCATCAGAACTTGGGAAGAGATTATTCATAAGAAGCACACAACTGGCCTCAGATATGATAAGGATGTGTCCTTTCATAATCCAATTTACTCAAAGCCCTTCCAATTTCATAGTGATGAATATCTTTACGACAATTCATTTTGAGTTGTTTCAAATCCCACTCGTCTTCCATAAGAGCCACAACATAATGTTAAATTTGAACATTGTGACTAAGTTGCGCATATGAAAGATCATTTTTTTCATCTTCATCCATGGGAGAACTGTCATAAAACTTCTCATTCCTCACACAAATTCTTCAAAAACCAGCCTCCTACAAGATAAAAGATTGACCTTGAATGGATAACTTCTTAGCAATGGCCTTCAATAGCAAAGAAAATAATTCAATCATATGACAAAATTTGTTCTAGATTATTGAATATTCTTGAAATTGAGATTTCTCCATCTTCTCACACCCAATCTTCAAAGCAATGTCAAGCAAGGCTGAGCCATAGCCTCAACATCCTACATAATTCAAATTTGTAGCGAGAGACATAGATACCCATGAGCATGCCTTTGATTGGTGGTTTTCCATAAAACATTTGTGTAGGGTTTGGACCTCAATTTTGAGGTTGATCTTTTCCATCTTCAAAGAATTGGGGACACTTACTCTAATAAAAGACTTCAACTTATTTAAAATTTTGGAAAAGTTCTAGTAATTGCGTGTTAAGCATTACACAGTTGGTGGTCATCCTTAAACCGCCACAAGTTGTAGACCTCCATTTTCCAGGTTGAATTTACCCCCCTCTAAATAATTAGGGACACCTCCTCTAGTAAAATATTTTATCTTCTTGCAAGATTTAGAAGAGTTCCACGAATTTCTCTAAGCATTCTAGTGTTAGTGGTCATCCTTAAACCACCTCATTATAGAAACATTTCAGAGAGCACATGCATCCTAGTGTTGCCATGCATATTTTGACACATTGTTTTATTACATCTCTCTTCTTGGACTCATACATACCCCTAAATATTAAGGGGGCGAATGTTGGAAACCTAATTCTCTAAGCTTTGCTGTCGAATCTGAATAGTCAAAGGGAGTCCAAAAGAGCACTTGGAATATGAAACAAAGTGTCATGAGACTTGTATAAAAATGTATCATTTTGAATAATATTGAATTCAATATTTATCCTTCATATCTTCTTGCTTCTTCATAGTTTTTTTTAACAAAATGTTTTAATTTCAAGCTTGGTTTGAATGGATGAAAGTGAAAAGGTATGAAATATAAATGATGATGTGCTTATATTAATGAATAACATGTTCCAGTGTACAAATAATACTTTGTCTTTTGAGTGAAGGACTATTAGATAAAGTAGCTAGGTACTATTTAGTTAAAGAACATAAAATGTTCTTGAAGTATAAATATGCATCATACGATTGCATTTTTGTTTTGTAGGGTACTTGAGTTAGTTTCATAATGCAACAAATATTGTAAAATATGCTTCAATACTTCTTTCAAGGAAATAATTATTTTTGGCTTTATTCCTTTGGTGATGTGTTAATGCATGTCTTTATACAAAAAAATTCTAATTATTGTTGATAAATAAGGAGAATAGATTCTGTGCTAATGTCGATATTTAAATGATTTTTATTTTTAGCTTTAAATATGGGTATTAATGTTTTATTCTTCCACACTTACCTCAAATTCCCACTTCTATTTATTTTTAAGTAATATAAACATTGATATCAACCCGAGTGTTTATGTGTGAACTTAGTAAATCTTGGCACTTATAATCACAAGTTGCGTTCCTTTCTACAGAATATTTGTTTTGCAATATACGACAATTGTTTGGAATAGCTTAACAAACATAAGGAAGGTTTATTGTAGTTCTACTCTTTCATTAAGACTTTGTAATATTGTTTCCTTAGTAAAATTAAGGTTGAGTTCTTTTGTGATTGGAAGCGGATCCTTACTAATGATTTTTCATTTTGAAAATTGAATAGTACATTAGCTCTATTATCCTAGAAGGGGTGAGGGAAAAAAATAAACTCTATTCCTTCTTGCTTCAAAAGTGTGTAAACTACAAGAATTCGTAATCCATTTTTTCATATGGAACACAGAGTTTAGCTTTTAGTTCCTCAGCCTAGAGAGAACTAGGTTTCATAACTTCTTTTGTCATATAGATAGATGAATTAGAAATTAGATTCCTCAGTCTTGAAGGAGACACAATAATAAGACCATAATGGTTATTAGTGAGGGTTTTTATTTAGGATGAACCCATTATGATTTCATAGTTGATTTGGATTCTAGAAACTAATTTTTTCTTGTGGAAATAGGAAGTGTTGATTGAGCACATTATGTTGTGAAATATGGAGAAACTTGTAGATTCCTATGGTATTGTTGTAGTGTATATTGTGTTGTGCCTCGAAGCCTGGAAAGATCATATTGAGACATTAAATGTTGGAACATTAGCCTATTCTATATATAAGCCCACAATTTCTTCTTAGTCTCATTTAGTTTTCCGTTGATATAAGTAATAGGCTTGGCATCGTGGTTAAGAGAAACACCAATTAGCATTGAATTTTTCCTAAAACGGTTTTCTAGAATCATGCAACTATATGATGTTACTCTCTAGTCCCCTTTAATATTTATGCATTAGAACTATTAAATTGTTCCTCGTGATAATTCTTCCTATGTAAATTTTTATTTCATTGTCAATGTCAATTCAAGAATGTGTTCCAAAATAGTTTGATAATCATGGGTGATAAAATATATGCGAGGAGACTTTTACTGGATAAATTAACCTTGAGCAACCATGAAGAAAGACTGTAGATTTAATTCCATCAACATTTGTACAATTCATATTTTTTACCTTGTAGGTTTTCTATATAACATAATGTTGAAACCATGGCCTAAATATTATCAAACCCCTTTAGTTATCATAGGTATAACTTTTCATCTACATTTTCTCTCTTTTACTAGTAGTCGTTGGCGATCGAGGCAATCTAAGCTTGGTGCAAGAATACCCTGTTGAAGGAGACTTATATCCAATGAATATGAGAAGCTTCAAGAATTAATGAAATCGAGGTAATGCAAAAATTATCATCTCTTTCTATGTTTATTGAGGATCAACCAATTGGAAGGTTCTTTGACTTAGTGAGCATTTTCTAAAGTCCAACTGGTCTATTTTTTAGGTCATAGGCCCAATGGACATAAATATTTCCATTGAAAGATGTCCATATCATGCATTGCAATCACAAATGAGTTGTGGTAGTAGAGTTTGAGGACCCAATCATTATTTGAGCCACGAGATGTCATCAATTAGACATCTAGCATATTAAATTTGTTGTGGTAGGCACAATAGTAATAGATAACACATGATTGAGATCTCACTAACAGGATATATAATCTATCATCTATCACCTATCATCTAGGATCCACCTAGGTTAGGGTTGTGTTTTGAAACCATCTCACAAAAATATAGAAAGGATAGATCAACGCCTTAGAAATAAGACTCTTCGAGGGGGAAACCTCCTTTACATTACTCAAATGAACAATTATTAGATGAGTGAAATGAAAAATTTTTTTTTCTATATATAGGAGTCTAAGGGGTCACAATATAACCAAAGCTAACATAATAATAATAATATAAAGGCACAAATATAACAATAGTGGTATTCTATGTGGCACAATAATAACAATATGGGGACAATAGGGGACCAACAATAACAATAAGGGATATAATGACAATAGTATTGGGGTAATCACTACTATTATAGGGACCTAACATGCTCCTCTCCTTCAAAAAAGTGTTGTCCTCAATGCTTGGGTAGTTTTGGATTCTTCTGTATAAAATTATCATCCTCGCATGTGGAATCTTAAACGGGTAAGTTCTTCCACTTGTTGAGATACTCTGAAATTGATAGATTTTGTAGTTGTCGAGTTCTTGTTTCTTTGATTTCTTTAGGTCCCATTATGATTTTTCCTTCCTCATCTAGTTTTCGAAATATTATTTGAACTGGAATCTTATCAGCTATAACCTTCTTTAAGCATGAAACATGGAAAATAGGGTGCACTCGAGATGTTGGAGGAAGCTCCAATTTGTATGCCATAGTACCTATCTTTTGCAACACCTTGTACGAACCATAATACTTTGGTGATAATTTATTATCATTCTTAGCTTTCTTGAGGGACATTTCTTTACATGGTTGTAGCCGGTAGGAATATCGAACCACCTACATCAAAACTTATTTCGCTATGATGTCCATATGCCTTCTGCTTCATTCTATTATGCACCAAGGTGAAGATATCCTTCAAGAGTTGGAGAACTTCTTGTTGATGCTCGATATGATCTTCCACTAATTGAAAATTAGAATTTTCTCTTAAATATGATGTGATGGATGGTGGATGATATCCCTAAAGTGCCATAAATGGGGTCATTTTTGTTGCAGTATGGAAGTAAGTGTTATACCACCATTCAGCTAGAGGTAACCATTTGACCAATTATATCTATTTATCAAATAGAAAGCAACAAAGATATCCTTCCAAACATTTTTTTACTATCTCAGTTTGCTAATCAAATTGAGGATGATAAGATGAGCTATGAGCTAACTTAGTAGGAGGAAAAGAGAATAATTTTGTCCAAAAATTTCTAGTGAAAATGGGATCTCTGTCACTTTCAATAATCTTTGGGTTTCTAGGTAGATTTTGAATTGTTTCCATAAATGTAGTAGAAACTGTACTCGCTTTAATTGGATGAGATAATGTAGAAAAGTGTGCATACTTGGTAATTCTGTCAACTACCACCATGATAACACTCTTTCCTTCGGACTTGGGTAAACCTACGATAAACTCCATTGAAACCTCTCCCAACATTGGCTTGGAATGGATAAAGGTTGTAATAGTTCTGGGGTCTTAATGGTTTGAACTTTGTTTTGTTGGCAAACCAAACATTCTACCACAAACTCTTGAATATCTCATTTGAGGCCATCCCAAAAAAAATCCTTCTTAATTCTGTGGTAGGTTTTTAGAAATTGTGAGTGCCCTTCTGAGGGAGAGGTGTGCAATTCCCTAAGAATATTTTGTTTGAGTTGTGAACTCTTAAATAGGTATAACCGATCCTTGTACCATAATGAATCATTTTTTTGGTTAAATGTATCAGATGTACTCGGATCTTGTTGTATCTTTTGAATGAGTGCCCATACTTCCTCTTCATTCTTCCATTCATCCCTTGCTTCGTTTATCCAATCTATTTGGATAATAGAGATGGCACCAAGAAATGATTCCACATCCTCGTCCTTTATTAAGAATCCATCTGACACAACATTTTACTTCCCTTTTTTGTAGATGATTTCAAAGTCATAACCCAACATATTTGTGACCCATTTTCACTGCTCTTCTAAAGATAATATTTCTTATAAAAAGTATTTAAGACGATCATGATTTGTTTTTACCTTTAAGTGTCTTCCCATTAGGTAGGGTCGCCATTTCTAAAGTGCATGTAGTATTGCCAATATTCCCTTCTCATAAATAGCTTTGTGTAAATACATTCCTTTGATTGGACGACTTTCAAAAGAAATGGGTCTTTCTTCTTTCATTAAAACAACACCAATTCCATCTACCGGGGCATCACATTCCACAATAAAGGTTTTTGTGAAGTCCGTTGTAGCTAAGACTGGTGCTTCGAACATTTCTTCTTTAATATGTTCAGAGGCCTTTGTTGCTTCTAGAGTCCATGAAAATGCATCTTTCTTCAATAATGTTGTTACAGGTGCTTTTATTCTCTCATAATTCTTAGTAAAATTGAGATAATACCCTGTTAACCTGAGAAATCCGCGTAGATGATTTATGGATGTGGGGATTTTCCATTTATTAATGGTTTTAATTTTTATAGCATGTACCTTAACACCTTCATGTGATACAATATGACCCATATATTCTACCTCTTATACTCGAAAGAAAAATTAAGAGATTTTGGCATATAATTGTTTCTCCTCCAATAGTTTGAGCACCATGTCAACATGTTGGACATGATCCTTCCAAGACTTGCTGTAGATTATTATATCATCAAAAAATAATAACACAAATTTTATAAGGTAGGGTTTGAAAATGGAATTCATCAAACCTTGAAATGTAGAAGGCTCATTAGTAAGGCCAAAAGGCATGACCAAAAATTCAAAATGACCCTCGTGAGTTCTAAATGCTGCTTTTTGAATGTCTTTAGTCTTCATTCTGATTTGATGATATCCTGAACAAATATCCAACTTGATGAAGTAAATTGATCCATGCATGGTCTGAAATTGGGGTTTAATAACTTGTTATGCTTACAAGAACCTCCCACTCAAAGCTTGACAAATAAATGATCTAGCTGATATATGACATTAGTGGAATTAAATACTTGAAACAATTGTATGTTGTTTTTTTTTAATTGCTTAAGTGTTTTGAGTTCATTTTTTCTGTTGATATTAAAGACATATAATATTCATATAATGCAACAAATAAATAAACACAAATAACAACGAATTTAATCTAGTTGTTCACCCGAATATCGTGGGCTACATCTCCTTGAGCTTTTTTCATCTTGACTTGTCTGTTTCAAATTATGGAAAATTTTATTTTACAGGTTCCACACTTAACTCCAAAGGTTACTGAACTGAACCAATTGGATTAGAATAGCATCTATACCCTTGTCATGACGGTCATCACTCTGCAAACAGATCTAAGCTCCCTTAGACTTGATACCTTCAATCAGCTCTCTGAGCTACCCTAAGCATCTTGATGGCACTAAGTCCTTCAAAATTATTTAACTGACACTAAAACCTCTTCTACTATCTACAGCACATATCAGACATGAACACTAGACTGATCATTTTCTCAAAATGAGCACATCATTGCCAAACTTGGCCTTCCTCCACGGTTTGCACTAGTCTGCCTAAAACTTCCCTATATAATCTCAGCCTTTAGAAGTCTCCAAATGCTTCTACAAATCCCTAAAATGGATTCATAAGGCTCATTACAGTCAGTAATAACTATTCACTTGCTAAGAACGAGTATTCGTAGCTCCTACAACTACCTCCAACCCTTGGGGGCCCTAACCTCCAAAATCTCCCTCGATGAAAAAATCTATGAAGATGACCTCCTGAGATTCTATGGACTATTACATGGGCTTCAGAAGGATCTAATTAGCCTAGCTAGACTCCTTTTTTCACTCTCTCTTTTTGAAAAATGATCCTGGAGGGAATTTAGTCCATATCCTCTAGGGATACTCCACTAATTTTGGCGAAGTGCACCTAATTCCAATTAAATTTGGCATAATCCCTAAGTTTACCTGCTTCACCAAGATGACAACAGGAGGTAGTTGTTACAATAACTTTCAGGCATGAATATGGATTAGTTAATCCCCGATGGTTAGGGTTAAGGTTGGTGGTCATATTAACTGACAACTATGTGGGAATGTTTACCATTAACAGTTACGTCAGCATCAGAAGCATTTTACTTTGTGGATCTCCACCATCAATCAATCTCACTCAATCCTTTTTATAAAGTGCTTCAATTTGTGCCATTGATCTCACTTCTCCAGATTCAACAGATATTGCATTATTTGCTCGGAAACTAGCCCGGACAATCTCCAACGTCAATGTGACCTGTCCAATTGAACGGATGTCATGCAATCTCATGGAGATTCTTGCATAACTGATATCAGGTTGAGGGTGCACAAGAAAAGTATTTTTACCCTGCTATGTGTCGATCACTAAGGTTAATCACGTGAAATCATAGAATACCATTTACAACTTTTCGTCCACACGACATATCGTTTCCGACTTTCTGAATACTACCCACGTGCTCAATACAGAAATTAAAGAAAGGCATTTAAGGAAAGGTTTAGTTCTTACCGAAAAACAAAATATTCTTTCATTGGAATATACTTATTTTTAATATTTTCAAAAACCAAATTAATCTTGATCAAATGTCCATAAATTTTAGTTTACTGGACTCTTCAAATTGCAATAACTCCTTAAACAGTGTCGGTTTTTCGAACCATTCATGGCACCAGAATCAGAAATACGAGATCTATCTGGTTGATTCGGTTCAACATTCTTTTGAACACATTGATATTTGAGCTATCACTTAGGGCATTGATCAATATTTTATGAATGCAATTCATCCAATTTCATCAATGACAGGAACGGAAAATTTATCTTTAATAGTGAGATTGTTGAGCTCCCTATAGTTTGGACACATGCACCATTATCCATCCTTATTGTGAACCAATAGTACTAGAGCAGAGAAAGAACTTTGACTAGGTTGCATTATACCGGCCTCTAGGATTTCTGCAACCATACGTTCAATTTCCTCTTTTGTACATAGGGATATCTTTGAGGCCTAATGTTTAGACGAGCACTTCCTGGAATCAAAGTAATAGCATGATCATGGTCATGAATAGGTGGGAGGCATTTGGGAGTCTCAAATACCTTGGAATGATTGTCCAAGACTTTTTGGAAATCTAAAGAAATGGATTATTTTGGTGTCAGAACCTATAGTCAATATAATTGTGCAATTATGCCTTGTTGTTATTTCTTTAGAATTTTTGTTAGAGCTGATTATCTTTCTCGATTTCCCGATGATACCCCTTAATTCAACTTCCTTTCCTTCTGAAGAGAATTTCATAAAACATTCTTGAAAATTAAAAGCTATTGTACCCAAGGATTGTAGCCATTGGGACTCCTATTACAATCAATCACCACATTGGAATAGAAAGCACTGGGTTATTCAATTACATTATTCTCCCATGGATAGCTTGATATTTGGGACTTCCGAACAAAATTTATGGTTCCCCCACTTGAACCATCACTTGGCATAACGGTCCTCGATATTAGGACAGTAATTAGATTCCTTTTCTACTTACAATGAATAAAATATGGGTACTTTCTCAAATCAATTCAATGCTATACATTTTCTTATCTTGATATTGCCCTTCTGATTCTGATAGTTTGAGGAAGTGGTATTCCCGATTTGCATTCTACAAGATATGCTGGTTAGATTATTTCTTGTTTTCTAGCTTGTTCCTATGTATATCCTCTTCTTTTGATGTTTCTTGTTCCTTTTCTTGCTCCTCTTCACAATCTATGTAAAATAATTTCTTCTCACCACACTTATGACCTTTAGTGTATTTTATATCACAACTGTAACAAAGCACTTTTGCTCTTTTTTCTTCCAATTTTTGTGGTGTCAACCTTGTAGGTTGTTGAAGGCTAGGGGCAACAACACTTCCATCTTTATAATTTCCTTTTTTCTCATCATGAGTTTCCTTTACCACACTTTCACCATTAGTAACCATTTCTTGTAGCAACATATTCAAATTTATCTTCAATTCTTCCATCTTAGCATCCATGCCATTCATCTTAGCGTCCATGCCATCCATATTAGCTTCCAAATCATCCATCTTATCTTCCACATAATTCACCTTAGCTTCTATTCCTTTCTTTAAACCATCAATCTTATCTTCCACACCCTACATCTTAGCTTCTACTTGTTTCTTTAAACCATCCATCTTAGCATATGTTATGTTTTGTGCAAGTGAAATTTGTTACACTTGGTCTCGTAATTTTGATATATCATGTTGTATTTCTTCCTCTTCTTCATGAGTCATGCTAGAGATTTCAGGTTTCTTACTAGGTGTTTCCATTTTATTTCCTTGGGGCATCAATATGGATAATAATGCTTCATTATTCCCTTTGAATTCCTTCAAACTATTTTTTCAAACCAAGCTTATGCAAAAATTTGAAAAAAAGTTGCACACCATTTTTCACTTTATAGGAGCTCGATATTGAATTTGATGTATCTTTGTACCACATGTCTGATCAGGATTGGATTCTTCAATGAAGATTTATGCCAAATATCCCATGAAGACCTAAGCATATAATGCTTTAGTAGAGAAAACTTGTATGACGTGCCACGGGTCACCGTTTCAACCTTAGGTTCTCAAAATGATACCCAAAAAATCTAAAGTCCATCCTCCTTCTATAACTTCTGATGAAAATTCAATCTGAAGCTCAGAGTGAAAGTTATGATGATTTGCCCAAGCTCACCTTTTTGGAATGTAATTTTGGAGTCTGAAAAAACCCTAGCTTCCTTATATCATATCTCCACAAATATAGCGAGACAGGATTTGAAATTTGGACCTGAAGTTCAAAATGAGTTTGGCTCAAGTGGGGTTGCTTTCTAGCTTTTGAAATGTTGTAGAAAAATTGTTATAGCGAAAACTCCACGATGACATGTTTGGAGCAGCGAAACCCTAGAATCGAAAGCTCTCATCCCAAATCTTATGAAACCAACTCATGAAAAGATAGAAAAGATAGATCACATGGGTCTCACATGTAACCTATGCGACCTTCTAACCAGGTAGTGATGAGGTCACAAGGGATTCATGGACGCATTCATGTGTGAGTGAGGTATGTGCAACCTTGTCAACTATGCGACCTTACGACCATCGAGTCGCAAGGTCACAAGGGTCACATTATCACATGAATGTCCACGACAGACATATGCAACCTCGTGACCTATGCAACAGTGAGTTGCACAGGTTGCATCAGTAGTAATGGTCGCAAGGTTTAGACTTAGTCGTATTTTTAAAATGCGACCGACGAACTTTAGGCACAAACTAACGACTTAGCTTTAATTAGCTAAAAACTTATACTTTTCCAGGTTTTTTGATACAGTTTAGCTCTTTGAGAAGATCTGAGTGGTGCTAGTGGCTCCACACAATATAGGGGCTCCGAAAATTTTTGTGTTTGTAGATTTTTGGAGGGGTGTTTGCAGTAGGTACAAAGGTTTCATAATTTATTTTTTCCTATAGATAGATGATTTGGACATTAGATTCCTCAATATTGAAGGAAACACAATCATAAGACCATAGTGGCTATTAGTCAAGGTTTGTATTTAGGATAAAGTCGTTATGAATGCATAGTTAATTTAGATTACATAAACTTATTTTTCTTGTGGATGAAGAAAGTGGTCATTGAACATATTATGTAGTTAGATAGGGAGGAACTTGTAGAATCCTATGGTATTGTTCTAGTATATACTGTGTTGTGCCTCGAAGCCTATGATAGATCAGATTGAGACGTTAAATGTTGGAATATTAACCTATTATATGTAGAAGCCCATAATTTCCTCTTAGTCTCATTTAGTTTTCCACTGATATAGGTAATGTGATTGTCATTGTGGTTAAGAGAACACCAATCACCATTGCATTTTTCCTAAAATTGTGTTTGGAAATCATGAAACCGTATGATGTTACTATCTAGTTCACTTTAATCTTTCTGGATTAGAATTAGTTAATTGTTCCTTGTGAGAATTATAATGCCTATGTAAATTGTTATTTCATTGTCAATGTCGATCAAGGATTGTGTGCTAAAATAGTTTGATCATAATGGGTGAGAAAATATATGCATGGAGAATTTTAGTTGATAAATTGACCTCGAGTGACCGTGAAGAAACACTATAGATATAACTCCATCAATATTTATATAATTCACATTTTTTAACTTGTAGGTGTTGTATAAAACATATTGTTGAAAACATGGCCTAAAGATTATGAAATCCCTTCAGTTATCATAGGTAAAAATTTTCATTGACATTTTATCTCTTTTCCTAGCAGTCATTGGGGATCAAAGAAATCTAAGCTTGGTGCAAGAGGGCCCTCTTGAAGGAGCCTCAGATCCAATGAATATGAGAACCTTCGACAACTAATGAAATCAAAGGAATTGATAAATTATCATCTCTATCTATGTATATCGAGAATCAACCAATTGTAAGTTTATTTTAGTAAGTGAGCATTTTCCAAAGTCCAACAGGTCTATCTACTAGGTGATAGGCGCAATGGACATGAAAATTTCCATCGAAGGATGTTCATCTCATGCATCGTGATCACAAACTAGTTCTGGTAGTAGACTGCAAGCACCCAATGATTATTTGAGCCATGAGATGACATCAATTTGACATATATCATATTAAAGTTGTTGTGGTAGGCACAATACTAATGGAGAGCATGTGATATAGATCCCACTAGCGGGAGATATCATCTATATCTATCATATTGGATCCCATTGGTGAAAATACCTCCATATTCATCTATTTTAGGGTTACTTTTATAGGCCCCATCAAAATCTAAGTTCACAAAGACATCGACCACTGTGATGAAGACAAAGGGGGTGGTGACTTGTGGAAGGGTTGTCTTAGAAACCCTATAAGAAATTATTTGCGGAGAAAGATGTAAATAAGATAGGATATATGTGTCCTCATGACTAACCTTCTAGTCATCCTACTACCATGTATCAATGAGTATGGTTTTATTGATTTTGAATCCTTAATGTGGGTAGAGGACGTCACTTGAGTGGTACATTGGATACATGGATCTTATGGGCGATTATGTTGTGGCAGAGCCATATTATTTTAAGACGGCGGTGCAACAGCCAATTTCGGGGTATGTCATGGTGGAGGAGTATGATTACATACTTCATAACCGTGTTTGAATGTGGACCCGAGACGAGAGGAAAATTTAGTGGTGAGATACCATTGGCTTTAGAAGGTAAATAAACATGCATATGGTAGTGTGGAGAAGCATAAGGCTACATTTGTGGCAAATGGATTTTCACAGGTAATAGGGGATTGACTATGATGAGACCTTTGATCCTATTGCAAGGTACTCATGAGAGCTATATTTCAACTATCAACATAGATGGGTTGGAAAATAGATCAGATGGATGCAAATACAACCTTCCTTAATTGCATGATTAATGAAGAGGTTTACACAGAGCAACATAAAGCTTTTAAGACATTTGACCATGAGTTGCATGTGTGTCAGCTTAAGAGAGAATTGTATGGGATGAAGCAAACACCTTATGCTTGGTACACCTAGATAGATAGCTACTTCATTGAGTTGGGCTTCACGAAGAGAGAGGAAGATTCAAACCTATACCACATAGTGGTGAAAGTTATGGTGTTGATCATTGTACTTGATGTTGAGGATCTCATACTAACAAGTGATGATCAGTTGATCAAGTCTTTCAGGGAAAACCTTGCAAGAGAGTTTACAATGAAAAACATGGGGCTCATGCATTAATTTCTTGGCATCGAGGTATGGCAGGGTGGTGGGGAGTTGTTTGTCTATCAGGGAAAGTATGCCAACGAGATACTCAAAATATTCTTCATAGAGAGAGGAAAACCCGTGGAGACTCCTTTAGTAAGTAACTGGAGGAAGGATGATGATACTAGGGGAAGTAGTGGAAACTACTATTTACAGGAAACTTATGAGTTCACTCATGTACTTGGTGAACCCATGAACATATATGTTCTATGCAGTTAACTAACTTAGTCAAGTGATGGTTAGGGCTACCAAGTTGTATTCGAAGGCGAAAAGTCACATGTTGAGATATCTTAGGGGCACTTATCAATATGGATTATGGTGCAAACAGAAAGAGGGATTGATCTTGAAGGCTTCACTGATGTAGATTTTGTAGGGAGTCCATCTAATAGGAAGACCACATCGGGAGGGATCTTCAGTACTAGGTGAGTGACAATTTCTTGGTACAACATGAAACAACGATCAATTGTACTCAGTTTGGTAGAGGCAGAGTACATGAATGCGAGTTATTAAACATGTGAGGCCATATGGATGAGTAAGATGTTGGTTGGTTTTTTTGCTCAGTAGATGGATCCAACTGTGATTTATTACAATAATCATAGTTGTATCAAACTCTTTGAAAATCTAGTTTTTTATCATGAGTCCAAGCATACTAAAATCTGATATGATCATCTCATAGATTGTGTATTGAGGTTGATTATGTTGTTAGAGTATATTCCCATGGAGGAGAAAGATGCTAACATTTTAACAAAGGAATTTTCAAGATGTAAATTCGATTTTAACAGAAAAAGGATTGGGGTATCTCATAATGCCTTTCTTGTTGAGAGGTAGTGTTGAGAATTGGCAACAAGAAATTCCAATTTAATTTATCCTTGAAAATTAAACTGAGAATTAAAATCAAATTATATTCTCATAGAAACTTGTAAATAGTAAATTAATTATACTAGGAATTTCTAGTTCGAAGCCTTTATGTAGTCATGTATATGTTCTCCTTAAGTTTTAGGGGTCCACTATGAGTTTAAATTGAGTTGGAAATTAGATCACTCAATTTACTAAGCTATGTTCAGTTAAATTAGTTCCGAATTGTTTGAGTAACTGATAGAGAGTTAAAAGTCAATTGGTGTGCTATTACATCCAAAAGTGTCACTCTAGTTAAATGAAGATTTCCTCATTTGAAAGTCATGCATGTTGATTCTGGGAAAACCTAGTTGAGAGTAGAATGCTGGGACAACGTACTATCAGTTGTATTATTTACTAAGGTGTGAATATCATGCATGCATTAGAGATTGATCTTATATTTGGAATGCAAATTTTTCGAAGCATGAATTCCCTTTAAATAAGAGATATTCATCATAGGAATTATGCAATATATTGGGGGTTGAGGTTTCTATAAATAATTTCATGATTTATTTCAGACATATTGCTTCCTTAGCATTGTGAAACAAAAAGAGTAGGATATCATCCTACAACTGCTAGTCCATGATAGGTAAGTCATTTCTAAACAACTTGAGTCCTTCCAAGCATGAGTGAAGGCTAGGCCGTGATGGGATCCCCTTGGTCAAGGACCCTTAATTTGGTTAAAGAGAGTAGAAGCGTATCCAAGAAATTAAAGAGGAAATTAGAGCACAAATCCAAGAAATTAAAGAGGAAAATAATCCAAATACCTTGAGGGTGGACAACTATATTTCCAATAAAGTCTATCATAAGCATTGGAAATATCTAACATAATCATCCTACCTACCATTTTATTATTTTCAAACAGTTCATGCATGGCAACAATTCCATCCAATATTTTCCTACCGTCAAGAAAAGTTATCTTCTTGGGAGAGATTAAGTTCCTGAGGGGAAGTTTAAGACAACTTACTATGAGTCATGAGAGGATTTTATAGAAAACATTACAAAGAGAAGCTCGGATATAACGACTCAGCGAATCATATCTATAAGGTTTAGGGACAAAGGAAATAAA
The DNA here is from genome assembly GCA_000404065.3 of Pinus taeda. NCBI lineage: Eukaryota > Viridiplantae > Streptophyta > Pinopsida > Pinales > Pinaceae > Pinus > Pinus taeda. The sequence continues at coordinate 18,584 of APFE031442093.1, forward strand.
AGTTTCATTTAGGCGAAAACATACATGGTTTTCCTAGTGAGTCTTCTCCACAAATGCATTGATCTCCATACTAAGAAAGGGTCAACAAGGTCCAAAGAATTTAATGGTAGAGTCGTTAAGGCCTATAATTTTGTTTCAAAATGTTATCACAACCACCACTCCACCTCCTCCAAGGACACCTATCACAACAAAGCATCATTTTAGTCTCGAAGAATAGCACGGGGAATGTCCGTTGTTATGCACTAGATTTCCTCATCTCTATGTGGACATTGTTTAGTAAGAAGTGCTTGATAACAGATCCCCGATTCCTATTCATTTTCACAATGCTAAACCAAATGTTGAGTCTAATGGGAGGATAGCACAAAAATAATATTGTGGTGGCATCACGTGATCAACACCTTATATAATAATTTGGTATTGTGCTCACCCTCTCTAAAAAACTAAACATGGGACTTCTATTAGCATAAAAATCCTCTTTCTTTTAGTGTTTCTATGCCTAATTAATATTTATTCCAACTACTTTAATAATTTCTTTTAATTTCACATTTTGGATCATTTGTTATTAGATCAGTTATATCCTACTTTCCAAGGCTCGCTAATTTGAAAGAACATTTCCAACTTGTTTCGTATTCTAACAATTGATATTCATTTTTATCCCTTAAATTTGTGCTCCTTGTTCACACCATGGATCTTAATTCCCTCGAATAGCCACAACATTTCTGTTGGAAGCCCAAACCTAAAAGGGCTATTATGGGGCCCTATCTTCATATCCAAATCCAGTTGGATTGGCAAATGGTTCAAACCCAACCCCACTAGAATAACAAGTTCAACAAATAGTTATTTGCTAATCAAAGCGTCAGATTTTAAAAATGGGTCTAGAAACTTCACTACTTGCTAGATAGATACCCCATTATTTGTTACTTACTTTAAAAAGTACCATGTCATGTATCAAATCGCTAAATTATCTGATCCATTGTTTCTTTTATTTGAGAGATACAATTAAATTGTAATCTACTCATATTATCCATAAATCATCCACATGTAAAGATATGATCCATAATTTTTCCAAGAAGGCTACCCTCTCTATCGAGATATGGGAACCATACCCTGCATAAAAACACTCATTTCTTTTGAGAAAAGCTACTACAACCATCCAAATAGGATACAATGATGGGCTATCCAATATGGTAAGACTACATCTAAGTGGTTCCTAAATATCACTAGTCCCCCAACATTACCTTTAGCACCTACCAATATGACAACACATCCCTTCGAAAAATGAGATACAATACATTATTTTTCTTATAGAACATTTCCTCCATTAATGTAATCGCAAGCTTTTCCTTCATTACTCTATCTCTCAAATGATTTTGTTTTCCGAAGATATTTATGGTCGTGATCTTCCAAGAGATTATTTTCACTACAAAAGTTGTTTGATGTAGAAAACTACCTCGATGAGGTGCATGATTCTCATTGAATATCTAGTTTCCCCCTCTTTGAAAGGTTCCTAGAGTTGTTTCTCTCCAATTTTTCCTAGGATCTTTAGGTGGCCACGCTATATATCCCCATTTATGAAAGAAAAATCACTTATTAAATGCAATGATAATGTTTCTTTAAGCAATTATGACTAATAATATTTCTTTATTAAATCTTGAAAATACACAATATTTGTACTAAAAATAGTCAAAAAATTATTTCCAATAAACAGAGATACCTATGGAAACAAATACAGAAATGACATGTAAATAAGTATGAGTTAGAATTGAAGGTTATCAATTAGAAAAATAAATAAAAAATTATTGTTTAGATGTAAATATATATGATAAAAAAATTATAAAAATTATTATGTCTTAGATATTGATATTAATATACTTTAATATACTATATGTCAATAACAAATATTTTTGATAAAAATTAACATAAATTAACATCAACCCTTGATTTATCAATCATGAAAAATGATCAAATTCCTTGAATAGCAATAGTTAAAAGTTTATACTTCTACAAATTTGATCCCTCACAATTCTTGATAAATTAAAGAAAAAATAAATATATATAAACACATACAAACACAACCTACTTCTCTGCATCAGTTCCATCTTAATGGAGTGAATAATCAATTTGAACCAAAAGAGGTACTAAAATTAACAAAATGAATATATAGTCAATCTTAAAGTGGACAACAAATTAGTCAAAGAATTGCTTTACAAATTGATCAGTAGCATAAGGCCAATTGGTTGCAATGTAGACCAACAAAGTTCAAATTATATTGGAATCCATGTAACATTTCAATAAAAAATAAGAAGTTATAATTTTCCCTTGTTCAATCAATAGATATAACCCATCAAAAAACCATATAAGATCACATCCTGAATTGTTATGTTTTAACCTACATACAACTCTACTAGCATTGACGCAATAAAAGTTAAAATACTATCTATGATTCAGAATATGTTTAAATTATTTCAATTTAGTTACTAGAAATGAAGAATCTTAACACTATGGATGATTCACAATATGTTTAAATTATTTCAATTCAGCTAGAGGACATGAAGAATCTTATGTCCCACGCAAAATGGTTATGAACTTCCATTGTTGGAACATAGAAGGAAGTAAATAGAGGGAAAGTGGAAAGTGGTAATCTAAAAGTGAGGGTCGAACTTGATGTTCATTCTCACTACCCGCTTCAGCATCTTATGCAAAACAACGAGGAGAGCCAATGGTCCATAAGTCATCCATTCTAGATTTTCTCCAGCCATGTTTTCTTCTTTTTTGTCCTCCTCCTCTATTTCCATTGAGACAGTTCTAGCTCTCAGTCCATTAGTTCATCTCCACCTCCACTTCCTCAAATGCCTTTCCCTCTGCCTCCTACACTAGAATGTGATCTGAAGGTCACAAGAATATCTTGTTCACCTTACTGAAATCTCGGAGGTTCCTCTCTATCTTGAATAGCTTTTGCTAGACCTTCAAGTGTGGGAAGGACTACTTCTTCCTCTAATGATACAACAATTCTTGTAGGAGTGGCTTTTGGCTTTCTTGACTCATATGGAAGATGTTGTATGGGTTGGATCATTCTAAATACTTTCACAAACTAGAGAGTGATGGGACAGAAAGAGTGAAGTTCACGATACAGTGTTTAATCCTGGGAGGTGAGGAGTAACCAACTACAGAGTCTTGTGTGGGTGAGAGGGACTGTGAGTTACTGCATTGGCCAAGTGGTTGATGAATGAGTGTGAGAAGATGTTCAACCATATACAAGTGGCTGTACTCCTTCTAGAGCCAAAAAATTTGACGGTGCTGAACCCTCCAACATTTAGGGGATCACCCAGGTATGAAGTCCAAACTAGACTTCACACTAATTAGTGTGGGAGTCCCATCAAGTATGATGGCCTGGTTGCCATTGTCTTACTGATTTTCCTCAACTCTTGCTTCTCAACACAGGAGAGTGGTCTACTTTAACTTCAAGAAGTGAGGTTGGTGTGCTTGGTTAATGCTAGTGTAATTGTGTTAATGGTTCTTTCACTATAATGGGAGAGGGTTAGAGTAAGTCCCAGGCTGGTTGGGATGAAGTCCCAACTCGGCTAGGAACACACAACACAACAGGATTTGCACAACTTGTGGAGGAGAAGTTAACAAGTGCAATGTCGTGTATCAAAACCCTAAATTATCTCATCCCTCCTTTCTTTTATTCAAGAGATGCAATTGAATCGTAATCTCCTCATATTATCCATATGCCATCCACATGTAAAGATATGATCCATAGCTTTTCCATGAAGGCTACCCTCTCTACACAGATATGGGAACAATATCCTGAAGACAAACACTCATTTATTTTGAGAAAAGCTACTACAACCATCCAAATAGCATTCAATGATGGGTTATCCAATATGGAAAGACTACCTCAAAATGGTTCCTAAATATGGCTAGTCCTCAAACATTGCCTTTAACATCCAACACCATGACTACACATCCCACCCGAAAATAAGCTACAATATGATAATTTCCTTATAGAAAATTTCGGGCATGAGGTGCAATCTAATAATTTTCTTTTAGAAAATTTAGTGGATTAATGTAATTGAAGGCTTTTTCTTGATTACTCTACCTCTAAAATACCTTGGTTTTCCTAAGATATTAATGCTGGTGATATTCCAAGAGATGATTTTCACTGCAAAAGTTGTTTGATGGAGAAAAATACCTAGGTCAGGGGTATGATTTTCATTGATGATCTAGTTTCCTACTATTTGAAAGGCTCATAGAGCTGATTCTCTCTAGTTTTTCCTATGATCTTTAGGTGGTCATGCTATAAATCCCCATTTATGAAAGACAAATAACTTAGTAAATGTAATGATAATATTTCTTCAAGGAATTATGTCTAATCATATTACTTTATTAAATTTTGATCATACACAATATTTGTACTAAAAATAGTAAAAAAAAATCACTTCTAATAAACATAGAAACCTATGGAAATAGATATAGAAATGACATATAAATAAATATGATAACTCGTAGCCCCAATCTACGATAACTCACAGCAAAACAATGTTGATGTTTTCAGCCATTGCAGCCTGCATATTCCTTTGGCCGCTGTAGTTGAGAGGACGCCATTCAAACTCGGGTTTCTGTCCAATGTCGTCTAATTGAAGTACGCACACATTATCCAAAACATTCTCGAATTCCCAAGAATTCTCCCATTCCGAGTCACTATCCCAAGCATTCTCCAATTCCGAGTCACTATCTTCGCTATCTCTTTCTATCCATCTAAACTTTACGCTAGAGATCAGGTGCTGTTGAACGGGGTCCTCTTTTTGGGTGGATGCCCCTCCTTCATGTGAAAGGCCATCAGCTGTACTTGTTAGAGTGGAAGGTACATATTCTTCCATTTCCCATAATGTCATGTGTCTACTAAATGTGTTTCCCATGTGACGCGTAACCCTCAAAAGAATTTCTCTAGCAAGATTGGTATCGCCTACATTTCATAATTCCTCCATCTCGTCGCTTTCTGAAAGAGTTTGCGAATATATCCTAAAAGAGCGCGATACAAGACTTTCTTCCGATAACTGTAATGCTTTATATATTTATACTATCGTTTTAGAGTTTGTAATAACTGTAATGCTTTATATATTTATACTATCGTCTTAGAGTTTTGTTATCTTTCGCAGGCCGAGCAGAAGAATGACTAGCTTTTAGTCCACATTCAATTGAGCCTCGAACATAATTTGTTTCGGGTGGCTTACCTATCATTATTCCAACTCGTTGCAACCATTTAAGTCGTTTATTTATTCACGGTTTAAAATCACGTAAACTTATACGCATTCATAATTCTTAAAGTAAGAGCTAGTTTGAAAATATTTATAGCTTTTTTTTGTTATTACCATAGTTATATTAAAAGGGTGGTTTGGTGATTTGAAAATGTTTATAGCCTTTTTTTTTATTAGAATAGATATATTCATAGGTTGGTTAAAATATGTTAGATTAATATTATTTTTGAATTTTGAATTTTATTTCTTGTTGTATTGGTTTATGGAAAGTTTAAAGTGATGTTGATTGACATATTTTAACAATGTTATCAATGTTGTTGAGGAGATTATGACTAGCATATGTTGGTAAGATTAGTGGAACATAGCAAGTTCCATACTATAGTAAAATATGGTAAAATTATATTTCAGAAATAAATGATTAATTGTGGTGGCAATGGTTGTGCATGTTAAACTAAAATTGCTTATGGTAGACTACTATTGAATATGGTTAACTAATTGATTGTGATTGGACATTTTGAATATAGTTGACCATGAATAGCTATGATTTTAGGCTATCATATACACCTCGTGCACACATGTTTTAGCCTAGATCTAAGGTTACGTTTTTGTGGCCTATGTTTAAAGTAAGTTGTGCACCTCAAGTCTTCTCCTTTTATATATTCTCTCATTAAATAACATCTCACCACAACACATCCATCCAAATTTCGAAAGCTCTAGAACACCTCAGAAAAACTATTAGATTTCATGGCGTTAAATAGCCTTAGGCATAAAAAACTCTAGGTATTAAAGAAAAGGGAAGTTATGTATGATACTCTTGCATCAAACTCCTAGAAAATGTTATGTATGATACTCTTGCATCAAAGTCCTAGAAAATATCATATTTCATGGAGGCATGTCCATGAGACATAAAATAGTTATGCAATGTTTTTGCATCTCTCTAGGACTCATATAGTTTCTTACTTAGTTAGAAGACCCTTCCACTTCCGAATACTCGTAGAAATCTTATTTTATTTTCCCTTCGCAATTCATTGATTAAGCTTATGCTCTATGTGAAACTCTTTGAAAGTGAGTAATTTCTTCTTCCATTGAATCTCTATTGTATATTCCCCATCCTCTAAAGAAATTGTTACTTGGTACATTTTTATGGAGGAATTGATAGCACATTCTGAGGAGAAAAAGTGAAGCACCTTCTTTCTCCAATTGATAAATATCAAACAAAAGTGTTCAAAGGCACATTCAGAACATCCAAAAATTGAATATAAGGATAAATGATATTCTAGAGGAGAATATGATTGATGTATTCATAGAGAATTTAAAGGATAAAATAAAACTTGATGTTTTCCTTTGAGAACCTGATTCGTTGGAGAAGGAATTTAGGTTGGGAAGAAGAATTGAAAGAAAAATTATGGCAACAAGGAAGCTCACCACTCATAACTATAAAGATGGAAGTTATGTTGTTGATCCTAGCCTCCCGTAACCTACAAGGTTTACACCACAACAATTGTAAAGAAAAATTAGAAAAAGGTATTTGTTGGAATTGTGATAGAAAATACACTAAAGGTCATAATTGTGTCGAGAAGAAATCAGTTTACATAGATTGTGAAGAGGAGGAAGAAAAGGATGAATAAATGTCAAAATAAGAGGATATACACAATGAAACAATCCTAGAGAAACGATGACCTCACTTTGGCACAAAATTGAATGAAACAACATACATATCAACATCGACGTGCAATAAGTTTTGATGTAGGTGACCCAATATTTTTCTGGATACAAGCATACGAACAAAGGTCCCTCAAGCTAGCTAAGAAGGATAAATTATCACTAAAGTACTATGGTCCTTACAAGGTGTTTCAAAAGATTATTACTATGGAATACAAACTGTATCTCCCTTCATCTTCTCGAGTGCACCAAGTTTTCCATATTTCATGTTTAAACAAGGTTATAGATGACAAGCTCCAAGTTCAAACAATATTTTTGTAGGTGGATGAGGAAGGAAAAATCATATTGGAACCTAAAGCAGTCACATATACGCAAACTCAACACCTACAAAATCGACCCATTTCAAAGTATCTTATCAAGTGGAACAACTTATCCACCAAAGATTTCACATGAAAGGACTAGCATTTTATACATAAGCATCCATAACTACCGAAGCGTTGAGGAAAACACTTTTTGAAGGAGTGGGGCAGCTTAGGTCCCTGCATTACCAGTGTAGCTCATTATTGTTGTTCATGAAACCCCCTTATTGTATTGACGCGTCCATGTATTCCCCGTATTCTTCTTATTGTGCCCTAAGAATCCGACTATTGCTACTTTTGTGCCCTTACAATATTATTGTTATATAGGCTCTGATTGTATTCTAACCCCTTAGACTAAAATATACAGAAAGGAGGCCTAATTATTTGAATCATGCAATAATTGTTCATTTCTGTAATCTAAAGGAGCTCCCCCCTCAAAGAGGCTAATTTTTAGGTCATTGATCTATATATTCTTTGATTTTGTGAGCTGGTTGCATAACAACTTAGCTTGGCCTATGAAGAGAATTATGTATCTATGTGTGTTCAAATTATACTAAAAATCATGGAGAAATCTTGCTAAAAACTGTTGAGAAATAAAAGAGGACCTTAACAAACAAAACTTATGCTTTATTATGTCTTTGGGGATAAATTTTTCCACATCCGTTTAAGTAGATGGTGTTTTTGGAGTTAATATGTTGCTTGAGATGAGGAAGAAAATTTCATAGGTGGAAATGTGAAGTGGAACTAACAACTGAATGGATCCTTACCAACATTAAAGAGTGGCCGAATTTGTAATGAAATTCTTGTTCACCAAGGACCATGTTTAAATTGTTGCATTTTTGTACAAGAAAATCCCTCTAGAAAGGCGTCGACCATAACAACAAGCCATAATAGGATTACTAGCATAAGATGCATTGTCTCAAAGGTATTCAGTGGCTGGTCATTCTAATTAAGATGTAGTCATTCTATTTAGTGAGTAGTCATGCATGATTTGAGAAGCAGGTGAGCAATTGTTCCTTTTTAAATATACGGTGGACCGTACACATTATCTTCATATAGCTTCATTTATATATGTGTGATGGAGTGGTGGTATATATATTATTGCAGTGATGCATTGGAATGTCCCTCCATGTTCTTCAAAATACCTCCATATGTGTTGGTTCATTGATATTTTTTATATCTATTTTTCAAATGTGTTAAACATCATTGCTTGAAGCTTGAGAATTATTTTTAATGAAATCTTTGTGCATTTTATGTTGAGGTATGCTGGTTATGTTTATGTGATTTAATTAATTCTAGTGTTGGTCAAAGTTTGATATCAAATGACAATCTATTGAGAATGGCTTCGACATCTCTATATGAAAGGTTGCAATTTGGAATCCATATTGATTTCTTACAGTGGGAATAGAAATATTTAGATATATGTGGATTGAACTTCAATGTGTGAAGTGAGTTCAACAAACTTTTGAGACCATTGGTCCATGTTTCCAATTCTTTGAGCTCACTGAAGAAGGGAGTAAGTTGTTATTTTGACATTGTATCAACAAATTGAACCTAAACAACATAATTCTATTTGAAAAATGGCTCAAAAGACTAAAATATTAGATTTATTGAATGCTTTGATACACTTTTCTATAGATCAAACAGTCTAAGTTAACAAATACATTCTTTCCAACATTAAAATATTTCTACAAAATGCACATGAAAGGATTTATTTTGCAGCTTGAATCACAACTTCAATGAGATGAGCTATAGAAGGGTAGTCATCATTCTAAACTTGTATTTGTTCACGACAATCCTCTCTTTCAGACTAAGTCAAAATCCCATCAGATATGGAAAACTAATCAAGTCATTGTAGAAGTAAATCTACATATAGATTGAAAATTTCAGCCTTCACTTTCCAAGACCATCATCAGAACTTGGGAAGAGCTTATTCATAAGAAGCACACAACTAGCCTCAGATATGATAAGGATGTGTTCTTTCATAATCCAAATTACTCAAAGCCCTTCCAATTTCATAGTGATGGATATCTTTATGACAATTCATTTTGAGTTGTTTCAAATCCCACTCGTCTTCCATAAGAGCCAAAACATAATGTTAAATTTGAACAATGTGACTAAGTTGCGCATATGAAGGATCATTTTTTTCATCTTCATCCATGGGAGAACTATCATAAAAATTCTCATTCCTCACACAAATTCTTCAAAAACAAGCCTCCTACAAGATAAAAGATTGACCTTGAATGGATAGCTTCTTAGCAATGGCCTTCAATAGCAAAGAAAATATTTCAATCATATGCCAAAATTTGTTCTAGATTATTGAATAGTCTTGAAATTGAGATTTCTCCATCTTCTCACCCCCAATATTCAAAGAAATGTCAAGCAAGGCTGAGCCATAGCCTCAACATCCTACATAATTCAAATTGGTAGCGAGAGACTGTTGAAGCCCCAAAAATCGTGTCGACAACAAGGGGGATACCCACCCGATCTGGACCTTGGTTAGCAGCTCCTTATCCGTTTGGTATAGCGGGTCCGACTGGGGATAACGGAACCAGTTTCCCAATCTTGTTTGTGTGTGTGTGTATAGAGTTGAACTATGCAGATTTGAGAGTATTTTAAAGCTAATCTAAATCAGATTCTTTAACTTTACTCTATGCTATTTTATCTAATGAGAAACAACAAATGGAATCTATTCTAACCCGGGATTGTATATCTTCCATTATGCGATCTAAAAAGATTTCGAATAATTACTCGTAATAAAGATCATTGAGCTATCATAAGAAAAGAAACCATTTGAGATAAACTACTTTGCATAAGAAGTTAGGCAAAACAGTTGTGAACATCATATCGCATAATAAGCCATTCATATGTCACACATAAACAATATGACTCCACCATACAAATGTGCCAAATGATAACCCATATATTCATGCAGTAACATATAAACAACTGAAACTGTAAATTACTTAAAGAGTATAAGCAGACATTGCCAAGAGATAAAAGTACCATTTATGACTAGTTCTACCCATAAGCTTCAAGAAAAACAATCTATTTCTACTTGTTCTAAAATATACCAAGAGTACAGAAGTGCAACATCAGTAGCAGATATCAAAATGAAAGTAAAAATAAATTTCGATCCATCCATTCATCAAAACCTCCTCTGAGGGTGAAGAAGTGCATGTTGTGAGGATAAGTTTTTGACAAATCTCCGGACCCTTCTCTAAATGCATGATAAGGGTTAAAATACTACTTCCTAAATCTAATAATAGTGTTTTTACAAAATTGTAGGATACGGTTCTCAAATGACCGTCCTTTTTCTAATCTAAGAAAAAAGAAACAACAAACTACTAAAAATAAGTTATTTCTGGATCTGGTCTTTGAAACTGCAAGTGTTCAGCATGGATTTGAGAAGATTCGATTGGCCGACTTCTGCGCTGAGCTGGGCTGTGAAAATGGAATCCATGAGAGCTGGCACTACCTTCTCTGCTGAGTTTGTGATGCATTTCACAGTCATCCCTTGATTGTGTGGCTTGACTAAGTATGCCCAATAGCACTCCCAATTCAACCTGTTCAAAGCTTGGATCACTTTTCCCTTTTCCTGCGCTCTCTCTTTCCATTCTACCTCTATTCGTGACTTGTTTGGTAGGTATCCTGGGGTGGTTTCTGTGATTAAGTTGGCTCTGTGTAAATTTTCATTTACACAGTCTATAAGAACACTTGCCTGTGTCATCGATGCCTCTACCGCCTGTTCTTCCTGCTTGATTTGATCGTCCCATTTGTTAAAGAGAAATTCTTTATGGCTTTTGTTTATTCTAGGTGCATTTGCTCTCTTCCCTTCCTCTCCATTCTGCCAAGCTATATACTCTGTCTCTCGTCTGTCAACCTGGTCGTAGTCACTTCGCAGGTTTGTCACTTGATTGGTGAGTTTGTCGCTCAGCTCGCAATAGTGACTCCACTCCGATATTTTTCATCCCAACTCTTCCTGTTGCTACAGAAGTTGCTCATTTTATCTAGTAGACTCTGAAACGAATTCAGAAAGCTTGGGCTCATCCTTGTGTATTTCTTGTAAAGCTTGCAACTGCTTTCCTTTTTTGTCTAGGCTTTTCTGATAGCTTATCTACATTTGCTGAAAATCTTCTTGTAGTTTCTCGAGTTGTTTGGATGCTTCATTGCTGGCATTGGCCTGTTGCAGCTGTTGTTGCAGTAGCTGTATATGGTTTTCCTGCTCCCTCAATAGTTGCTGAACTTCAGATGCCTTGTCGATAGTCGCAGAAGTGTATGCTGCTGCAATCTGAGACAATTTCGTGAGATTTTCCGTCGGGTTGTTGTTAGGGTCTTTCCATAACACGTCTAAATTTTCGGCGTCCTGTGACAGTGTATTCTCCAGCTTTCTCTTCTTTCTTTGTCTCCTCACCACTGCTTTATGTTGAGGACTATAGAACACGTCCAGTGGGGGAATTTCCTCTACACTAAGTAGGAGTTCAGAAGGCGGAGCGATATGACTGTGTTCCGCTTCTCAGACACTACCGACCATGGTTGAAACCATTTCCTGTATTACCTGCGCATCGCTTACAGGTGTTCTTGGGACCTGCCCTTCCAGGCTGATTAGCTCGTTGAAGTTTTCCCACTCTTTATCGAGCTCTGTTGTAACGAGCGACGATGTAGTGACGGGAGGAGGGACATTCCTTGGTGGGGAAGCGATAACTTGCAGTTGCGACATCGGACTTGACTGAGCAGTATCCTTGGCTGCTTCTCCAACTTTCCCTTGGTCGCTTGCAGACTTCTTTGAACGTTCGGGTGTTCCTTGGACAGCGTCAAATTTGTATTTGGAAGTACTGGAGTTTCCGCTGAGGCTGACACTTCGAGTAGGTTCTCTGGCAAGCGGTCGCAGCTTTTCTAGAGGAATCCTGGCTAGCCTTCTTTCTATGAATAACAAAAATCTTTCGAGGTCATCTGGGGATAACCTCGACATAGCTTCTCGCAAGACTTCCTAGAATGAACTTTTATTTTGAAACAAGTCATCAAATAAATCTTTCTTTCCGGTGAACACTTTTATTCTGACACTTATAGTGAAATCATGGGCAACATTATTTAGGTCAAAATGTGGAGAGGGGAATTCAAATAATTGTAGGGACGTCACATTCCCTACTTCGGCAAAAGCATGTCCTACATCAAATAATGAGAAGGACCCACAAGCTACAGGAAACTGAGGCCATATGGCCTTCTTCTTGTCTTTTAACTCTTTGGTTAGCCTGCCTTCTGAGCAAGTCTGATAGGAAATTTCCCTAGCCAAAAGCTTGTCGGGGACATACAGAGGTAGGACATGTGGAGGTACAGTTCTCCCAAATACTCTGATATAAGTGAACCATTCCTCCCCGAACCATCTTGCGACGGGGATGATGTCTATTTGTGCTTCAGGTGAGCACCTCGGGGGTTCTTCACCATACATCATCCTATATAGGGGTAAAATGAGCCTGTGGCAAATCTGATAGAAGTGAGGGGAAAACTGTGAATCCCATAATACTTTGTGGTAAACATGAATAGGCGACGGGTCTTTGGTAGTCCATTTCCAACCCATAGTTGGAAATTTAGATACATAGAAAATAGAATCCATAACATAAGCAGACAGATAAAACGGAGGATAGACCCTTTGTGATGAGGATCTCTTAGAAAGGTAATTCATGAATGAAATGAACAAATTATCAGAAAATATTTTATCCCAATCAACGAGATCGGCATTTGTGGCAGCTTCTATGAGTGGTAGCCATTCAGATGAAAATTTATTTATGTCTGGCATCCCAAACAGCCTGCAAAACATGGCTGCAGCAAAACAATATGGAGAGGTGAGAGAACTTGTGCTATACTTACCATTTTTATCCTTTTTTAGTGGATCCTCTCTTCTGGTCCATTCTTTAGTGGTTTCTGCGAGGTTTGGGTTCTCTGCTGCAAATTTCAGGACAAATTGCGTGTTGTAGGCCGTCTGAGGCTCCGGAAGATGATACATAAGCTTTAAGTCTTTCGCGGTGAATGATCCTATGAGCCCATGCCCTGGAGCCTTGAATTGTCTGCCTTGTAACTCTGCATTGTCGAGTATCCATTTGATCATATCTGTATATGGCAATATCTTGGCTCTAACTGTTATTCGATGGAGAAATGAACAAGCCAGCTCTTCTAAGGATGCCTCAGAAGAGTTTGGCGATCCTGCGGTGCTATCGACCTTCATTACTCTGGGAATTTCCTCCTCTAGCAGCCTATACATTCCTTCCCAGGTTGAAATTCCTGCATCCCTGTTGCATGCAGTGTCTGTGTACAAGGGCGCCATCTCCTTTGCCTTTTCCTCTGCCTCGGAGCCTTGGGCATTATTCTTCTTTTCCATTTGCTTCTGTGTTCGGCTTTTTGAATGTTCTTATCTCCTAGTTCCTGTAGATTACGAGCGAGGTGGAAATGACTGATTGAGAAAGGTGATGGGAGAGTTTTAAATGCAACCGATATACTAAATATGCCACCTTACGTGAAACAATTCTTCAGCAAAGCACACGTCTTTATTTCATTAAATAACTGACAAATAACCCATTTACTATCATTAAGAGCGCATGATTTGAAGTCAGATTATGGTAAGTTGTCTATCTTTGAATGGCGTGCCCAAAGGATTTGCGATTAAATGATTCATGATTCACTTTATGCTCTATCGAATATCATGCCATCGCAAGGCGCGCTTATCACAAATCGCCAGATCGCAGAATGTGTTATCATGGCGATCGCAATATCGCAGGTCACAACATCGCGGGTCGCAGGAGTTTGATATTTGTTAAGTATTGCCATTTCGCTTCCGCAATGTGCGATCTTGCGATTGGCGTTATCGCAGATCGGCAGATTTTGAGGTTTTTTTCTTATGGACATTACTTATCGCGACGTGACATTAGGCTTGACGTTGGGGGGCCTTGCATATTAATGCAATTTCTTAAAGACCTTTACCTTATCGTAGGCTTAGGTAAAAATATTTGAAAGACCGCTTTAAGCCTGCGATGGTACCTTTATTTTGAAGAAGGAAAATTTGATTTTTCTCAAAATTAAACTAGGGGTCCCCTATTCATTTAGTATTTTGGGTAGATAGTTAAATGAAAAAGGGCGGGTTGTTGCTCGCCACAACAATTGGCGATTCACTTGGGAGAACCAGTTACCTCTGAATTTCTTTTGACTTTTTTCAAACTTAAACTTTATGATAGAAAGATAAAAATATTATACTTCAAACTCTGAATGATATTTCATTTCAACTCCTTTCCATTTACTTGTATTCTCAGCTTGTTCTTGCATTTACACCAGCCCTTACTTGGTCTTAAATAAAAATTAAAATAAATTCTCCTCTGTATAGCAGTCCTTTTCAAATATGCTTCTTTGTCGCTGGTAGAGCCTCTGCTGCCACCAGGCGTCCATAGCCTTTACAGGGTTACCTATTAACAAGTAATGATCCTTTATCCTGCCTAAGTGTTCACAACTATTCAGAGAAAAACCCATTTTGACACTTTTTCTTTTTTATTCTCTAAAGAACAATGTCTTGGTTTGGTGGCCAAATCGTGACACAGTCATTCACTAGATTTATACTTTTGCTGAACAAGCTGGCTCGTGATGAGACCCCCTGTCTTTTGATTGCAACAATCTTGAGTCGTTGCCCTGTTTTGGTGGACAATTTTGGAAAAGTCAGCAAGTTATAATATCTGTGATGATGATAAGTCGGCTCGTGATGAGACCTCTTATTCATTGAGATATAGTGTTTTCATTGGATTGCTTCCCTGAATGCTGTGATTTCCTTTGGCAGGGAGGAAGTCAATTTTCTTTCCTTAATAAAGTTCTCGACGACAATAATAAAGCTTCTTTGGTAATCGTTGTTTCTACAGGGACTCCTCATCTTGTTATTGATGCCTTTCATTGTACTGACGTAAAACAATTGCTTTGCTGAGATTACTTTCCTCAGTTTTTTGTAGTTGAAACTAATATCATATTTGGATTAAATTTCTATTGATAATAAAGATCAAGTTTCAAAGAAAAATATTTGTCATTCATAGAAGCAGAAGTTCAAAATCTTGACAGATAAAAAGGTGTCTTTCGTAAACGTCGAATGCTGTTAACCAAAGCAAACTTTATTCATGGGAAAAACTTAACGAAGTGAGAAGCAGACATTCCCTAGGGCTGTGTAGACAATAGGGATGATCTTCTTTTCTCATTTTGACTATCAACTACTCAAAAATAAACCTAACTACTTAACTAAACTACTCCTACTCCTACTCTAATTTTATACAAAAATTTGACTAGGTGAAATGATATTTCCAATGGAGCCACTTTCTCAATTTTACTCCTATACGTATGCAGCTTTCGAACGTTGGTGTTAAGAATGGAATTTTCCTTGGGATGTTAATGTTGGATGCAGAATAGGAATGCATAACTCCAGTTGGATTTGTGTCCGAAATTTCTTTCTCGCAAAATCTTCCTCCCAACTGGGTATCTATTGGATCATAAAAATAAGGGTGAATTTCTGTTATATCTTGATGATCCTGTAATGGAGGAAGTTCTATACTTCCTTGACATAGCTTAGCTTTCCGCAATGGTAGCTTGTTTTTTAGATGCTCTTTGATAAGGTGTTGGTTATACCAGAATAATCTATCAAAAAACTAAAAATTTAAAACGCAATCCGATTTTATACAAGATGAGTGCAAGTGGGAAAAATAATAAAAAAAAAAATTGTACAAATAAAGTTACCCCACAACTGGGATAAGCTTGTAAAATTTTGTTGTTCACAGGAAGTGGCCAGGTCATGTGAAACAGAAGATAGATTACGATTATGAATAGGCATGGGGGTCTCTTCAAGGTATGAATCATAGATAGGGATATTGTCTTGGTTAGCAAAATCAGGTCAATGATCTTTGGCCTCAAAATGGGGATTAAATGATATGTTTTCAGAATTATAGTATCCCTCATTTTTTGAGCTTTGATGAGTTACTTGAAGTAAGTCGATAACATCGTCATTGGCAAAGTAACCATCATAACTAATTTTACCAGTTTCCCTGGATTTTTCCTTTCGGTTATATAATTTTAGATAAGGAAATTCAAGTGTTCCTTGCTTGGAAACAATCAAGGGATGTTCTATAGCTATCTCTTTATCTTTAAAATCTAACGATGACTTATTTGACTTATCCTCTATGTTTTTTGAAATATCTTTACTGTTAAGAGGGGAAAAGTTATCATCATTAAAAACATCAGGGTAAAGAGAGAAGTGTGATTCCGAAGCAACGCATTCAAGATTATCATCATGGAAACATATTCGTTCATCAGATTCAATATAGACATCGGGTTTCAGATCATACCTTTGTGTGCTGATACTTCCTGCAAGAAAAATAGTTTGTTGTTCCGACCTTGGCGTCTGGATCTGTTGACTTGCAATGAGATCATCTGACCTTGTATCAAAGTCATCTCCTGGTTCCAAGGCAGGTTTCCCTCCATTGTCTTCACTTTAGTCTTCTTGTATTAGAGTATGCATAACTCCTAGGCTTTGAGGGCTTTTTTCATTATGAGCGATTTGCATATTCAAATTGGAATTCTTTTTCATATTAGAAATAAAAGAGACAAAACTTGGACTAATTTCTGCTTGATCAGATATAGGAGGCAGGGAAGGTTCAGCATAATCTAAAGATTCTTCATATATGAGTTCACTTTCTGTATCCTATTTTAGACAATCAAAATGAAATCGCATATTAAATTCCCTAATAGATTCATCGTTTTCTCTGAGATGATCAATTTCATCGTATACCTGGTCATAGTCATAACAATCAAATTCAAGAATAAAAATCTTGGCGAATTGATCCCAGCTATGGATCGATGCAACTGGGAGGTTTCTTCACCATTTTCTAGCTTCCGCCGTGAGTGTAAGAGTAAAAATTCTGCATAGAACGCCTTCATCAATTCTTGGAATATCATAACCTGAAATTCTTTGAATAAATTGAAGGGCATGATTAAAAGCAGAAGAGTTATCCTTACCATTGAGTTTTACCTGAGACAAAAGTATTACCACTTCAGGTGGAGTGTTGGAAGAGGTAGGAACATGGATGCAGCTCCAAAGGGGAAGTCTGTGAGCGGCCATCCAGATTCAAATGTTACGATTTGAAAATCATTCCAAAAGACACTATGTTGAGGCCCTCCTTCTAGCGCCAATTATGTTGAAGCCCCGAAAATCGGGTCGACAAAAAGGGGGATACCCACCCGGTCCAGACCTTGGTTAGCAGCTCCTTATCCATTTGGTATAGCGGGTCTGACTGGGGATAACGGGACCAGTTTCCTGATCTTGGGTGTGTGTGTGCGTATAGAGTTGAACTATGCTGATCTGAGAGTATTTTAAAGCTAATCTAAATCAGATTCTTTAACTTTACTCTATGCTATTGTATCTAATGAGAAACAACAAATCAAATCTATTCTAACCCGGGATTGTATGTCTTCCATTATGCGATCTAAAAAGATTTCGAATGATAACTCGTAATAAAGATCATTCAGATATCATAAGAAAAGAAACCATTTGAGATAAACTACTTTGCGTAAGAAGTTAAGCAAAACAGTTGTGAACAGCATATCGCATAATAAGCCATTCATGTGTCACACATGAACCATATGACTCCATCGTACAAAAGTGCCAAATGATAACCCATATGTTTAGGCAGTAACACATAAACAACTGAAACTGTAAATTACCTAAAGAGTATAAGCAGACATTGCCAAGAGATAAAAGTACCATTAATGACTAGTTCTACCCATAAGCCTCAAGCAAAACAATCTATTTCCACTTGTTCTAAAATCTACCAAGAGTACAGAAGTGCAACATCAGTAGCAGATATCAAAATGCAAGTAAAGATAAATTTTGATCCATCCATTCATCAAAACCTCCTCTGAGGGTGCAGAAGTGCATGTTCTAAGGATAAGTTTTTGACAAATCTACAGACCCTTCTCTAAATGCATGAGAAGGGTTAAAATAGTACTTCCTAAATCTAATAATAGTGTTTTTACAAAATTGTAAGGTACGACTCTCAAACGACCGCCCTTTTTCTAATCTAAACAAAAAGAAATAGCAAACTACTAAAAATAAGTTATTTTTGGATCTGGTATTTGAAATTGCAAGTGTTCAGCATGGATTTGAGAAGAGTCGGTTGGCCGACTTCTGCGCTGAGCTGGGCTGCGAAAATGAAATCTTTGAGAGCTGGCACTACTTTCTCTGCTGAGTTTGTGATGCATTTCACAGTCATCCATTGACTGTGTGGCTTAACTAAGTATGCCCAATAGCACTCCCAATTCAACCTGTTCAAAGCTTGTATCGCCTTACCCTTTTCCTGCGCTTTCTCTTTCCATTTTGCCTCTATTTGTGACTTGTTTGGTAGGTATCCCAGTGTGGTTTCTATGATTAAGTTGGCTCTGTGTAAATTTTCATTTACACAGTCTATAAGAACACCAGCCCGTGTCGCAGTCACTTCGCAGGTCTGTCACTTGATTGGTGAGTTTGTCGCTCAGCTCGCAATAGTGACTCCACTGCGATATTTTTCGTCCCAACTCTTCCTGTTGGTGTAGAAGTTGCTCATTTAAACTAGTAGACTCTGAAACGAATTCGGAAAGCTTGGGCTCATCCTTATGTATTTCTTGTAAAGCGTGCAACTGCTCTCCTTTTTCGTCCAGGCTTTTCTGATAGCTTATCTGCATCTGATGAAAATCTTCTTGTAGTTTCTCGAGTTGTTTGGACGCTTCATTGTTGGCATTGGTCTGTTGCAGCTGTTGTTGTAGCAGTTGTATATGGTTTTCTTACTCCTTTAATAGTTGTTGAACTTCAGACGCCTTGTCGATAGTTTCAGAAGCGTATGATCCTGCAATTTGAGACAATTTCGTGAGATTCTCCGTGGGGTTGCTGTTAGGGTCTTTCCACAAGACGTCTAAATGTTCGGTGTTATGTGACAGCGTATTCTCCAGCTTTCTCTTTTTTCTTTGTCTTCTCACCACTGCTTTATGTTGAGGACTATAGAACACGTCCAGTGGGGGAATTTCTTCTACACTAAGTAGGAGTTCAGGAGGCAGAGCGATATGACCGTGTTCTGCTTCTGAGATGCTATCGACCACAGTTGAAACCATTTCCTGTGTTACTTGCACATTGCTTACAGGCGTTCTTGGGACCTACCCTTCCGGGCTGATTAGCTCGTTGAAGTTTTCCCACTCCTTATCGAGCTGTGTTGTGACGAGCGACGATGTAGTGACGGGAGGAGGGACATTTCTTGATGAGGAAGCAATAATTTGTAGTTGCGACATGGCACTTGATTGGGTAGTATCCCCAGCTACTTCTCCTACTTTCCCTTGGTCGCTCACAGACTTTTTAGAGCGTTCGGGTGTTCCTTGAACAACGTCAGATCTAGATTTGGAAGAACTGGAGTTTCCGCTGAGGCTGACACTTGGAGTAGGCTCTCTGGCGAGTGGCTGCAGCTTTTCTAGAGGGATGCCGGCTAGCCTTCTTTCTCTGAATAATGAAAATCTTTCGAGGTTGTCTGGGGACAACCTCGACTTAGCTTCTCGCAAAACTTCCTGGAATGAACTTTTATTTTGAAACAAGTCATCAAATAAATCTTTCTTTCCGGTGAACACTTTTATTCTGACACTTAGAGTGAAATCATGGGTGACATTATTGAGGTCAAAAGGTCGAGCGGGGAATTTAAACAATTGTAGGGACATCACATTCCCTACTTCGGCAAAAGCATGTCCCACATCAAATAATGAGAAGGCCCCAAAAGCTACAGGAAACTGAGGCCATATGGCCTTCTTCTTGTATTTTAACTCTTTGGTTAGGCTACCTTCAGAGCAAGTCTGATAGGCAATTTCTCTAGCCAAAAGCTTGTCGGGGACATACAGAGGTAGGACATGTGGAGGTACAGTGCTCCCAAACACTCTGATATAAGTGAACCATTCTTCCCCGAACCATATTGCGACGGGGATGATGTCTATTTGTGCTTCGGGTGAGCACCTCAGGGGTTCTTCACCATATATCATCCTATATAGGGGTAAAATGAGCC
Source organism: Pinus taeda (assembly GCA_000404065.3). NCBI lineage: Eukaryota > Viridiplantae > Streptophyta > Pinopsida > Pinales > Pinaceae > Pinus > Pinus taeda. The sequence goes on from APFE031442093.1 coordinate 38,948, forward strand.
CATGGAAAATTTGATAGAAGTGAGGGGCGAACTGTGAATCCCATAGTACTTTGTGGTAAACATGAATAGGCGACGGGTCTTGGGTAGTCCATTTCCAACCCACAGTTGGAAATTTAGATACATAGCAAATAGAATCCATAATGTAAGGAGATAGATAAAACGGAGGGTAGACCCTTTGTGACGAGGATCTCTTAGTATGGTAATTCATGACAGTAGTAAACAAATTATCAGAACATATTTTGGCCCAATCCACGAGATCGGCATTTGTGGCAGCTTCTATGAGTGGTAGCCATTCAGCTGAAAATTTATTTATGTCTGGCATCCCAAACAGCCTACAAAGAATGGCTGCAGCAAAAAAATATGGAGAGGTGAGAGAACTTGTGCTATACTTACCATTTTTATCCTTTTTTAGCGGCTCCTCTCTCCTGGTCCATTCTTTAGTGGTTTCTGCCAGATTTGGGTTCTCTGCTGCAAATTTCTAGACAAATTGCATGTTATAGGTCGTCTGAGGCTCTGGAAGATGGTACATAAGCTTTAGGTCTTTTGTGGCGAATGATCCTATGAGCCCATGCCCTGGAGCCTTGAATTGTCTTCCTTGTAACTCTGCATTGTCGAGTATCCATTTGATCATATCTGTATACGAAAATATCTTGGGTCTAGCTGTTATTCGATGGAGAAATGAACAAGCCAACTCTTCTAAGGATGCCTCGGAAGAGTTTGACGATCCCGCGGTGCTATCGGCCTTCATTACTCTGGGGTTTTCCTCCTCTAGCAGCCTATACATGCCTTCCCAAGTTGAAATTCCTGCGTCTCTGTTGCATGTAGTGTCTGTGTATAAGGGCACCATCTCTTTTGCCTTTTCCTTTGCCTCGGAACCTTGGGCATTAGTCTTCTTTCCCATTTGCTTCTGCATTCGGCTTTTGAATGTTCTTATCTCCTAGTTCCTGTAGATTACAAGCGAGGCGGAAATGACTGATTGAGAAAGATGATGGGAGGGTTTTAAATGCAGACGATATACTAAATATGGAACCTTACATGAAAATAGTTCTTCAGCAAAGCACGCGCCCTTATTTCATTAAATAACTGACAACTAACCTACTTACTATCATTAAAAGCGCATGATTTGAAGTCAGATTATGGTAAGTGGTCTATCTTTGAACGGCGTGCCTGAAAGATTTGCGGTTTAAATGATTTATGATTCGCTTTATGCTCTATCGAATATCGTGCTGTCGCAAGGCGCGCTTATTGCAAATCACTGGATTGCAGAATGTGTCATCGTGGCGATTGCAATATCGCAGGTCGCAACATCGCGGGTAGTAGGAGTTTGATGTTTGTTAAGTATTTCCATTTCATTTCTGCGATGTGCGGTCATTGCGATCGGCGTTATCGCAGATCGGGAGATTGTGAGGTTTTTCCATATGGACACTACTTATTGCGACGTGATGTTATGCTTAAAATTGGGGGGCCTTGCGCATTAATGCAATTTCTTAAGGACCTTTTTCCCATCGTAGACTTAGGTGAAAATATTTGGAAGACTGCTTTTAAGACTGTGATGGTATCTTTATTTTGAAGAAGGAAAATTTGATTTCTTCTCAAAATTATACTAGGGGTCCCCTATTCATTTAGTATCTTGGGTAGATAGCTAAATGAAAAAGGGGGGGTTGTTGCTGGCCACAACAATTGGCGATTCACTTGGAAGAACCAGTTATCTCTGACTTTCTTTTGACGTTTTTCAAACTTCTAAAAATAATAAAAATTTTCTCAGAAAACTTAAACTTTATTATAGAAAGATAAAAATATTATAATTAAAACTATCAATGATATTTTGCTTCAACTCCTTTCCATTTACTTGTATTCTCAGCTTGTTCTTGTATTTACATCAGCCCTTAATTGGTCTTGAATAAAAATTAAGATAAAGTCTTCTCTGTATAGCAGTCCTTTTTAAATATGCTTCTTGGTCGCAGGTAGAGACTCTGCTGCCAGCAGGCGTCCATAGCCTCGACAGCGTTACCTTTAACCAGTAATGATCTTTTATCTTGCCTAAGAGTTTACAACTATTCAGAGAAAAACCCATTTTGACACTTTTTCTTTTTTATTCTCTAAAGAACTATGTCTTGGTTTGGTGGCCAAATTGTGACACAGTCATTCACTAGATTTATACCTTTGCTGAACAAGTTGGCTCGTGATGAGACCCCCTGTCTTTTGATTGCAACAATCTTAAGTCGTTGCCTTGTTTTGATGGACATTTTTGGCAAAGTCAGCAAGTTATAATATCTGTGATGATGATAAGTCGGCTCGTGATGAGACTTCTTATTCTTTGAGATATAGTGCTTTTATTGGATTGCTTCCTTGAATGCTGTGATTTCCTTTGGCAGGGAGGAAGTCAATTTTCTTTCCTTAAGAAAGTTTTGGACGACAATAATAACAATTCTTTGGTAATCGTTGTTTCTACAGGGACTTCTCATCTTGTCATTGATGCCTTTCATTGTACTGACGTAAGACAATTACTTCACTGAGAATATTTTCTTCAGTTTTTTGGAGTTGAAACGAATATCATATCTAGATTAAAGTTCTATTGATAATAAATACCAAGTTTCAAAGAAAAATATTTGTCATTCATAGAAGCAGAAGTTCAAAATCCTGATAGAGAAAAAGGTGCCTCTTTGTAAATGTCGAATGTTGTTTAACCAAAGCAAACTTTATTCATGGGAAAAACCTAACGAAGTGAGAGGTAGACATTCCCTAAGGTCGGGTAGACAATAGGGATGATCTTCTTTCCTTATTTCGACTATCAACTACTCAAGCGTAAACCTAACTACTTAACTAAACTACTCCTACTCCTATTCTAATTTTACACAAAAATTTGACTAGGTGAAATGATATTTCCAATGAAGCCACTTTCTCATTTTTACTCCTATACGTATGCAGCTTTCCAACGTTGGTGTTGAGAACAGAATTTTCTTTGGGATGTTAACGTTGGACATGGAATAAGAATGCATAATCCCAGTTGGAATTTTGTCCGAAATTTCTTTCTCACAAAATCTTCCTTCCAACTGAGTATCTATTGGATCATAAAAGTAAAGATGAATTTCTGTTGTATATTGATGATCTTGTAATGAAGGAAGTTCTGTACTTCCTTGACATAGCTTAGCTTTCCGCAATGGAAGCTCGTCTTTTGG
>APFE031442100.1:0-18802 GCA_000404065.3 Pinus taeda
TACTAGTAAGAGTTAGATTTACCATTTTATAGTACTTCCAGTTTTTTGTTGATCCTAAGGAGGTATTGTTAATATTTGTTGAACATTTGAATGCAAAAATGTTTTATAAATCATCTGTGTATATATTGTATGTATTGTATTTGATCAAGTACACATAATATTCTTGTTTTTAATATTGCATGATAATTTTTTTTACCTACATGTATTACTTTGTTTTTATAAGTAAGAATTTGTTTACTATGTAATTTATGTCCTTGACCTACTTTCCTACTAAAAATGGAAATTCCTACTTTTCTTTCCAATTAATATTTTCATAGATGTTTAATAAGTAACCATTGAACAAAATGAATATTTTGTTGAAATTCATCTTCCAGCATATTCATCCCATTTTTTGTTGAAGTTTTTGGACGTACTATAAAGCCTGGCATTAAGTAATGTAAATATTTGTTAAATTTTGATTAACATCTTCTTTTCTAGGGACAGTTACTTCAATATTTCATATAGCCTAGACATCAATCCATTTAAAACAATCACATCAATTATTATCATATTGACATTCACTGAGGAAAGAACATAAATAAATTATGCAGAGGACAAGCCAAGACAAGAGGACACATGAATATGGCATAAGCCAAGGAAAAACTCCAAGATGGGGAAAACCCTTGATCAAATATTCTTATTATTAACATCAAATGTTCAATAGAGAGAGAGAGTACAATAGATCAAGGTCAAAATCGACTTGCCAATTTGAAGATTCAATGTCATTGTCTTTAGGTAAATAGTTGATCCAAAAGAATGATATTCTGGAGTATGCAAATTGAACCCTCATAGGCTTTAGGCTTACTGTTGTAGATGTTTTTCATTCTAGTGAGTTGGTTAGGGTTTGATGACAGACTACAACTGACCTCTTCCACTGCTCTTAGAGCTCTTCCATTCAAGTTAATTAGCCCACAATATTATGCTGACGGGACTATTTCCATCCCTCTCATATGCCTTGCAATGTTCAGGTTTCAAGAGAATATGGTCTTTGGCCCATACTAAAATTATATAGTCATATGACCTCCTGATCTAGAGGAGATAAGGTTTGTGGTTCACCTAGAAGAGCTCCTATTGAATGCGGCCAAATTCAAGGAGAAGAGCCCTACTTCAAACGGTCCAGGACATCACTAAAATTTCCCTCAATTGATGTGGCTTCCCTCCTGAGAGATCTCAGCCTACAAAAGGTAATAAACATGGCCTAGAATAGTTCTTTGATTACCCAAATTGCTCCTAACTATCTTAGCTTCCTGTCCTCCTTGTACTGCGGCTCCCACAGAAGATATGTTTGATGCCCAAACGTTATGTCTAATGAGAAAGGAAGACGCCTATATATATAATAATTTGTCCTTATGGAGGTGAAGTCGACCTTGACATTTGGAGGCAAATTTGAATTTCAAATTTTCAATTTTCCTGCCTTAATAAGGTTGTCTTAAAGGATTTCTCTTAGGTAATTAAATATTTTCCCTTATCGAAATTTGGTGATCTAAAGGTTGATTTTGGACCTCTCAAAAAAAAGAATGCAATGCTACAATAATACTCCTCAAAGGAGCATACCAAAGTGGAATTTGGCCCTATTTTCCAATTTTAACACTCCCTATCAATTAGGGAGAATTCCACCTATCAAACCATCAGCCATTGTCATTGATCATAAAGCCATCATGTCATCATGAACCATCTCTGAATCCCAACTTTGGCCTACTCTGCTCTTCTCTGTTGAGCATTGATGTAATGATGAAGAAGAATTGATCGAGAGTGAGTCACAAGACCTTACCACTCTCCACCGACAAAAGTCAGTCTAGAGGTAAAACCTCAATCAGACTTGATCCCAGATCAAGTTGAAGAACACCATGCATCTTAGTCATAGGGAGTACGGTAGTACCCGATGCGTCCATCGGTAGTACTATGGTCCCTAACCACTTTTCCCAACTCATTGACCAGATGAGAGGTACTTCCCATGTGTCCCGGATTATATGGGTAGGATGACACTAAATCAATAACAGGCAAAGAATGTGTCACATCCTGCTCACAACCACACATAGGGAAAGGATGAACCACATCCTACAATCACACATCACAATCACATGTAGGGAAAGGATAAACCACCTTCTATAATTACATATCACAATCATCATAGGGAAAGGATCAACCACTTCCTACACACATGCAAAACATTGAGAGTTGGGAAAGGATGCACCACATCCTACATGCATGCAAACCAACAATAGTAGGAAGAATCATACATGTCGGGAAAGGATGAACCACATCCCACCAACATGTCAACCACAAATCGTAGGGAATAAACATCCTACATGTGGGGAAAAGGATGAACCACATCCCACTGACACGTCAATAGATGCCTATAAGCATCTCTCACTAGGGTGTCTGGAGGAGAAGGTGAACCACTCATCCTTCTCATATGCCATAGGAGAAGGTGAACCACTCATCGTATGCATATCTCATCAACAGTAGGGGAAGGTGAGCCACTCATCCTACATACATGTGTCCGCAATCTTAGAGGAAGGTCAACCACTCACCCTACACACATGTCAACCACCATCGGGTATCAGAGGGGAAGGTGAACCACTCACCCTGCACACATTTCAACCACCATGGGGTATCATAGGGGAAGGTGAACCACTCACCCTATACATAGCTCACCAATAGGGGAAGGTGAACCACTCACCCTATGGTCGCTTATAGCTCAATAAGTACCCCAAGTCTTCAAGACTCACCCTACACACATGTCAACCACCATGGGGTATCACAGGGAAAGGTGAACCACTCACCCTGTACACGGCGTACCAATAGGGGAAGGTGAACCACTCACCATATGGTCGCTTATAGATCAATAAGTACCCCAAGTCTTTAGGAGCTCCCAGATCTCAATGTTCAATCTTTAACCAAGGATCCCTTTATATAGGGAATAGTGCCAAGATGCTTTCAAGACTAGATCGATGGGAGCCTCATAGCTCTATTCAACAGCATATAGATGTGTATATAGAAAAAATATTGATTTACAACAGAGATCTTGGCAGCACTTAGTAATCCTCTGCTTTTTTTGCATATCTTGATGAATAAAATATTTGACTGATCTTACACCCTCTTACTTAGGGAGACCACATCCTAAACTTGTGATTTCATAGTGCACAATGTTCACCAGACAACCTGTTCATTATGAGGTATGTCTACTTAAACATGTCATAAAAAAGGTATGTCCTTTGTTGTACCATATAAAGTGGTATGTGAAAATCTTCGTCTACGATATACAACAAAGGTGTGCACAAATGGCTCACTAAAGAGCTAACTCAAATGGCTTCATGGTAAGCTAGGTTTACAAATATATACAACTAGCCTCAATAATGCTTCCAGAGCAACCGAATCAAGAGATGAAGCACTGGATGTGATTTTTCCATCCATTGCACTGTCAACTGAGCCAACATCAAAATATGAAATCTTAGATTCCAGCAGTGTACTTCAAATTATAGATAATAGAATCATAGAGATATCTCAATAAGCGGTTATCCAATATGAGAGGCTCATCTATAAATTGGCTGAGAGTTTTCATATCAAGACATATGACTAATAGGGAGTTGATTAAAAACACCAGGGATCCTATAAGATATACATATGCAGAGCATCAGCTTTTCCATCAAACCTTTAAGTGCAGGGAATAGTGCATCAATGTTAGGTCTTCCATCTTGACTTCAAAATTCAACTCCCTCTTACGTTAATAATTGAGAGGGCCATTAATTAGATATCATCAATAGTTGCATCCTTAAAATCCAATCAACAAGGCTAGACATAACTCCCTCTAAATATAGGGAAAGTGACTTGTCAAAATCATAATCATCGAGCTGTCTACAACCTGTTATTTTTCCTAACATTGTCCCTTTGATCCAAGTGCCAAAGTCATTCATATAGCTCCTTCTGAATTCTTACTTTATTTAATCATCAAGGTTTTGACAATCTACACTTCATCTTTGAGATGAGACTTCATCATGTTGCAAAAAGGCAATGTGACAAGAAGTTTTTCTGAAGGTGAAACTGTAAAACCTCTCTTACTGAAAATTATTGCATAAATACCTATTGTAGTCAGAATATTGACAATGGGATGCTGGAGTTAGTTTTGAGCTAATACCTTTGATGCCATTTAATACAACAGCTGTAATCTTCATTGTTGAAAGGAGTGTCACTGTACTTTGGGCAATGATTATAAAGAATATGCCTATTAAACTGATACTTATTCAAAAAATAAACATGCTTACTGCCATCCAAACTTTGTACTGTTGTCAAATCATGATTTAGTTTTTACTACTGAAACCTCCTTTTGCAAATTAGGGTTGTATATTGAGATTCCTGTCTAAGGTGACAACTTGATGTGTCTACTGTGTACAAGCAGCTTGTGGGTTCACTGATGTACTTAGTGAAAACACGACCAAATTTGTGCTATGCAGTGAACCAGCTAAGTCAAGCGATGATCCAACCTACCAAGATGTTTTGGAAGGTGGCAAAGCATGTTTTGAGATACCTTAGAGGCACATCTCAGTATCAATTATGGTACAGATGAATAGAGGGAGTGAAGCTATAGGGCTTCACTGATGCAAATTGGGCAAGGAGTCCATCAAATCGGAAGAGCACATCATGAGGGATTTTCAACCTTGGGTCAGCCGCAGTTTCTTGGTACAGTGGGAAACATAGGTCGGTTGCACTGAGCTCGGTAGAAACTGAATACATTGCTGCAATTCAGGTAGCATGTGAGGCCATCTGGATGTGGAAAATATTAGTCGGTTTGTTTGATCAGAGGATGGATCCAACTGTGATCTATTGCGATAATCAGAGTTGTATCAAAATCTCTGAGAATCCAATATTTCATGATAGGTCCAAGCACATCGACATCAGGTATCATCATCTCAAAGATTGTGTGGCAAAGAGGATCATGTTGTTGCAGTATGTTTCGATCGATGAGAAAGATGTTGACATTTTCACTAAGGCATTGTCAAAGTGTAAATTCGAGTTCCATAGAGATAGGATCGGGGTGGCGAATAATCCCTTTCTTGTTGAGAGGGAGTTTTGAAATGTGGCAACAAGAATATTCCAATTTTAACTTGTCCTTCAATTAAAATTGAGAATTAAAATTCGAATTTAGTCTCACCAGCTGCTTGAAAAATAATTAATTAATTCATCTTGGATTAATTAGTTGGAGAAATTCAAGCTAGAAGACTTTGTGAAATCATGCAATAGTTATCCCTTAAATTAAGGAGATAAGGATGAGTTATATTTGAGTTGTAATTAGTTAGCTCAGTTAACTGAGTTATGTCCAGTTAAATTAGTTCCAAACAGTTTGAGGAACTAATTGTGAGTTCAGTCATTTAATGCATGCATGCATCAAACTAGTGTAATCCAAATAACTGAAGATTCTCTCATAAATAATTCATTCTTGTCTATTCACAGAAAGACAGTTGAGATTAAAGACAGGGACAGTGTACTATCAGTTGCAAGAATTTTCCTATAAGGAAAAATCATGCATGCAGAAGGAATTCATTCCTTGAGATTTGCGCAATTTTACAGGGTGTAAGATCAGTGTGAGTGATTAGTGTTACTCTTGGTAATACCTGGATTACCCAGGAGAAACTGCGCAAGGAAATAGGAGCTTGGAGGGTAGAGGAGAAGGCATATGAGAAGTCTATTTTGTTTGTGAGAATCAGTGAGGGATTGCACTGAGAGCTGGATAGTTGTGAGAGCTAAAGCTATGTGTAATCCTGATATATTTCCACTTGTATGATAATACAAATAGCGGGGTTTTTAGCTGAGGCTTTCCCTAGAGTATTCTTCTGTGTTTCATGTGCATTGATTCTGCTTCTGGTTATATGTGTTCACCTTGATCTTGCTCAAATCTATTAAGCTTCCGCAAGTTTGATTGTAGAAGTATATTAAAGTATTTTGCTTTATTTATATTGCATTATCAGGTTAATCTACAGTCAGAATTTCTACAAAGTTTTTGTAGTTCAGACTTGTACACATGTAATAGAGAAATAGCAGTGTATAAGAACAGTAACCGCTGAATGGGTGAAAGGAGGGATTATATAGTATTTTGGGCTTTCCCGTTGATGATGGCGTGGGTCCGTTGAATTAATGGTTAAGCCAATTAATTTCCTAACGGTTTAATTTTGGAGGGAGCGAAAATGATTGGCAGTATCAACAGGCAGATGACATGGCGAAGGATGAGTGGCGAGACCGCAACGAATAGAGTAGTGGTATCGGGAGGTGGAGAAATTGCTTTTCGGAGGGGGGGAGGTGGTTAATGGTTTCGAACGAGGGGGGTGAGAAATCATATGGCGCTGACACGTTGCAGTGGGCACGGTTTCGAATACTGCCCATTTCGGACCCCCCCCCCGGATAGTAAATTTTCGATGGTGAGGGGGGGCTGAAGCGCACTCTAGGTCGTCGGATGTTAACAGATGGGCGTGGATGAGGGGAGAAGTGGCAGAATGTTAATGAGATGTGACAGGGCGTATGGTGGGGTCGGGAAATATATTTAATGCATAGCAGGGGAATGGTTGGAGTGTATGGTGGGGTAATGAAACTTAGGAATAGGGGATTATATACCAAAATCACTTGATATGCTGAGCTTTAGATTCAAACTCTAATTCTTTTTGCCTTTGCTCTGTGCAAGAAAATACATTTGAAATTCAACTTTGAATGAAATCTTCATGCTTTTCCTTAACCACCATAGTGCTTCTACCTACCCTTTGTCGTTTCAATTCTTTTTCTAAGCTAAAATTTTCTCTTATTGCTTTGTAGGGTGCATTTAAACTAGCAGACCCAAATCACTTTTATTTTATGAAAATATACCTTATCCTATCACTTATCTCACCATTGATTCAGATTGAACTATTGAATCAATTTTATTTCTACCTAGCTACTGATTTACCAAGATTAAACAGTTTTGTAAACCTTTATTCACTAACCTATTTAACAGAAATTTAAATGTGTTCAGTCATGATTAAACTGTATGACCTGAAAAGAATTTCAGTCATTATGGCATTCAAAAACAATTTTCGCACAACCCTATTTGATAATGAATTAAAAAGAACTAACTTATTAGTAGTGGCACTTAGACTTGCAGCACTTTCAGTATTATTTTCTATTTTTTTCTTTTGTGGGGTTCTTATTTCCTTTTTTGTTTCTTTATTTTTGTAACATAACCTCTTTTCATTTTTTTATTTTTTTTATATTTTGGAAATCATTTGAATATTGAAATTATGTAAAATATGAAATCACCAATACAAAATACTCAATCACCTTGAGATCCTATAATTTATAGGACCCTAATTGTAGCTCCAGTAGGGGATGGCACTTCTCCAAGTGAAATGTCAAGAACATATGATCAGTAGCCTTGCATACTTCATGTTTGTAATGTCTTCATCTGATTTCTTTGTTTTTTAAGATACTATTGGTAGCTCATCAATTCGGGCTTAGGGCCTTCACCACATGCTTCAACCTTTGTTAATAAGTTACCCAATCAAAACCATAAAGGCTGTGATATTTACAATGATGAAAGGAAAATTTGTAGGCTAAGAAAAGTAATGTTTCAGCATCCTACCATTGACAGGACCTCCAGGTATCTCTGCTCCATCTAGGTCATTAAGGTAGAATGCATTATTTCCCCTAAATCATGAACAATATATGGCCCATTCCAAAGATTATCAAACTTTCCATCTTTGCCTTTGTCTTCTCTCCTTGAATCTCATCTCAAAACTTGGTCCCCAATGTTAATGTCATCAGCTTTTGTTCTTCTGTCAAACATCTTTTTAACATTTTCTTGAATAACTTAGGTCCTGTTGTATACTTCCTCCTTGGACTGTTGTAATTGGATAGTTTGATTAATCCTTCTCTGTACATCATTAGGTTCAGCTTGCACTTCTTGAATGATCTTCATGATTGGAACTCTTAAGGAGGATGGAAAAACTACATCCATCCCATAAACCAATTAGTATGGTGACATATTGATTTTTTAGTAGTAAGTTTGCCAGCCCAAAGTGCATTGACTAGCTTGTTGTGCCAAGAATTGTTTTTGTCCTCTAACAGTTTTTTGATGATGTTTACCAAACTTTTGTTTGAGGATTCAACCAACCCATTACCTTGAGAGTAATAAGTTGTTGAATGTCCCAAAGTAATGTGGTATTTATGCCAGAATTCAACCATCTTTTTAGATTTGAAGGCTACAGCATTATCAGTGATGAGTTTCCTAAGACAGTCGAATCTGGAGAGGATATTAGTCTCAAGGAATTTAATAATGACAACATCAGTGGCATTTCTGGAAGGGGTGGCCCTTATCCACTTGGTAAAGTAGTTAGTGGCTATAAGAATCCACTTATGTTGGGCATAGGAAGAGGGATGAATTTCACCAATGACCAATCCCCATAGCTAGAAGGGGGTTTCAATAGAGATAGGCTTTAATGGCAGGGGCAACAGTTTCCTCTTTCCCTCAAAAATCTGGCATTTATGACATGAGGTGACTTGTTTATGAATGTCAGGGAAAAGGGTAGGCCAGTAAAAACCAGCTATAAGGATTTTATTGGCAGTGGTTTTCCAATAAAGATGTCCACCACAGTCACCTTCATGGAATTCATGCATAACTTTATTTGCATCATCCTTTAACAAGAATTTAAATAAAATACCCCCATCATCTTTCAAATACAAAACATTATCTATAATGCAAAATTTAACTGCTTTTAACTTTAGAAATCTTTCCTTTGTTTTTGTCAAACCAGGAGGAGGATTTAAATTAAATAAAACATAAAGCAAGTCTGCATAATAGGGTGAGTTCAGAAATGCCTCAGCAATTTGTGGAGTTGCTTGTTCCTCTTGATTATCTAATGAATCAACCAAGATAATGTCTAATGCATGGAAATTTGACTCAGCCATCAATTTGGCTAGTCCCTGACCTTTGATTAACTTGGTGGGCTTGGTTTCTAAGTCATATTCCAGAATGACAACAATCCATTTGCCTCACTTTCCATTAGGTCCATTCTGTGTCAAAATGTCCTTAACCACTGCATTACGTACATAAGAAATAATATGGGAATGCAAAATATATACTCTAAAATCTTTTATTGCTTTAACCAATGTAAAGGCCTGCTTTTCCATAATGTTGTATTTCAAAGATGCATCTCTTAAAGCTTTACTAAAGAATGCAATGGGTTGCTCAAAACCTTCATTGTGTTTCTGTAGTAAGACTGTTGCAATAGTGTGTTCAAAAGCAAAAGAGAAGATTATGAAATCTTTTGTGAAATCTGGGTTGGTCAATACTGGTGCTTTGGTCAATGCCTATTTAACTAAATCAAATGATTGTTTAGCCTTAATACTCCACTTGATTTCAGAATCGTTTTTAAGCATATTTATTATGTTTCTAAGAAGTTCTGCTAGGTTAGGGATGAATCTCCTTAGGAAATTGATTTTGCCAATAAAAGACTGAAGCTCTTTGATGTTTCTTGGATTATTGATTTTTAATATTGCTTCAATTCTGCTAGGATCAATCCTAATTCCATCCTTGGAAATAATGTGACCAAGAAGTTTTCCTTCCTCAAGGCCAAACAATGTCTTCTTAGGATTGAGTGAGATGCCAAACCTTCTACATTTTTCAAACACTCTTCTCAGATGTGCTAAATGTTCTTCATCAGTTTTAGAATAAACTATAATGTCATCTAGAGAAATCACAATAAAATGGCCAATTTCATTAGCAAAGGCAATATACATTGCTCTTTGGGAAGTGGCTTCAACATTCATTAAGTCAAAGGGCATTTTCACATACATGAAGGTGCCCCATGGTGTAGTGAAGATAGTTTTATCTTGATCATCAGGATGCACTGAGACTTGGTTGTAGCCTGAGAAACCATCTAAGTAGGAAATCCTACTAGACCCTACCACCCTTTGCAATATATGATCCATTTTAGGTAACGGGTAGTTGTCTTTAAGGGATACCTTATTTAGATTTCTGAAATCAATACACAATCTAATTTCTCCATTTTTCTTTCTAGTAGGCACAATGTTAGACACCCATTTAGAGTATCTAAGGGGAAGTATAATTTTAGCATCATACATCATTTTTACTTCTTTCTCAATCAAAGGCATTAGGACAGGACTTATCCTACAAAGTTTTTGCTTAAATGGTTTTTGATATTCCTTGATTGGGATTTTATGTTGTATGATACTAGTGTCATATGCTTTTAGATCCTCATAACTCCAGGCAAAGACATCTATGAACTCTTTGAAAACGGCTATGTATCATTGTTTTGTGATAATAGGAAGTGATTTTGAGAGTATTATCATTTTTGGATTCTGCTCACTACCTATATTACATTCTTCTATGTCTGTCCATGTGGATTCCATTTTTTGGTTTTTTGCCACATCATTAAAATCGAAAAGTTCCTCTACTGGAACGAAACCCTTAGGCAGAACATTATCCTTAAGTTCTAGTACTTCAAATTCTTCTTTTTTTGGATCTATTTCATGCAATTCTAATTTATGTACATCTTTATTAACTGAAATATTTACATTAGAATCATCAAGCTGCTTATCTATACTAACATATTCAACAATCTGATTTTCTACTTCACACTCTAAATTTATGGTGTACTCTTCATACTATCCTTGGATTGCAAAAAGATTTCAATTTCTTTGTCACTTCCAAATAGCTGCCAATGTCTCATATTGTTAGGTATAGCTGGACGATGTTTAACCTCCACTTTTTATTGTTTGTTGGGATGGGGCATTTTTACATGTGCTAGTTGAAAAAGCTAAACCATTAGCCAAGACATTCTGATTTTTGGGAATAACAGCAAGATCATACTCTTCAAAATTTCCTAGAAAGTTAAGCACAACATTTTTTTAGGCTCTCAACCTAGGATGTTTGGTAGCATACTCTCCCTTGATCTGTCTTACACTTAATTGAGAATCCCCATGAACAACAATTCTTTTAGCACCTAACTTCTTCAATAATTGCAATCCTAAGCGAAGTGCCTCATATTCCACTATATTATTGGTGCAATGAAAGTTGATTTTATAGGAATGGCCCTCTGCATGGTTGTTCCCTGAATTGGACACCCAAACACCTACCCCTGAACCTGCTTTGCTACAAGAGCCATCAAAGCTCATGTTCCAAAAACGTTCAGTTTCGGTGTTTTGTTGCACAATTAGAGTTTTATTTTCATGTTTTTTATGAATACCATTTTCTGCTTGAGTAACTTGTGCATCAATCCCTTCATAATTGTAAAGAATGAAAGATTCTAGGCCGGAATGAACAGAGTAGCGAGGGTAGTTATGTGGTTTATCTTGATTGCTGGCCATATACTTCATTAAAGTTTCCCTATATAGTCTTCTCTATTGACCAAGAACTGGTATAGTGGCATAAATCATGTCCATTTGGAGGGTTCCTTGTAATTTTTCTCCCCGTGAGCGTGACAACAGCATGCCATACTTTGGGGGAATGTCTGCAACCACTATATCCATCACTAGACTTTTAGTTGGGATTTGGGCTAAAGTAACACATAGGTCTTTGATGAGAAATAGGCGTCTGACTTTGCTCAAACGAAAGGAACACAAATCTTTGTATTGTCTAGTAATGTCTAGTCCTAGTTTCTCCATGATTGCTTTGGGCATTAAATTATGGGATGCACCTGAATCTAGCATAACATTATGAACAATTTTATCATGAATATTCAAACTAACATAAAATGGAGGGACTCCTCCTTCTTATGGTTTGCCTTCTACTTCTGGCCCCAATAAGAGCTCAGGTTGATCATCACTCAAATTTACATCATCATTTTTCTCCCTAATGTCTAATGCCTTCAGGACCTGAGTCATGTATACATTATTATTGACTAATTCAGTTAAGGGGATAGAAATTTTCAACTTGGCAAGTTCATTTTCTACACTGAACGATGTTTGATTTTTAAGCAGATTTGAAAAATCAGGCTTATCAGCAACTAGTTTTGTGGCCAATTCAGTTTGTTGGCTAGTAGAAGGTAGATTAGTTTTAGTAATTATAGAAGAAGTATCAATTGCCTTTTTCATGGTAGCTTCTGTTGGCTTATTTCCAATATTTTCTCTGGTTTTCTTAGACAGATTTTCTGTTGTTTTCTTGGGATCAGAATCAAAGACCTTCTTGACAGGGTTTTCAGCATTCTTTTTAGTTGCAATAGCTTGATTTTTCTTACTTCTAATATTATACTACCTATCAACTTCCATTATGGCATTTTCAAGTCCTTGTTTGTATTCCTCTAACTCTTCAGAATCCATTTCAGTCTCGGCTATAAGAAAAAGTTCTTATTCCTCCTGAGTGAGGAAAAATGCTTCATCATCACTTATCCCTAAAAAATTAATTTGGTTGTCATCCAAATCTTCCACAATATTCCCCTCATCATCTGTGTAATTTTCCTGAAAAGGAGGCCGGATCTGCTGATCTGGTCCCTTTTGCTCTCTTTGTTTAATTTGGGGAGTGTTTCTTCTAAAGTTTTGGTTTCTGGTTTGTTGGACATGTTGGTTTTCTCTTGCTTGATTTTGGTCATTAATGCTCACTCTTTGCATCATTTGATTCACTACTCTGACTAGGTTATCAATCTTATGGTCAACAACAGAAGTAGAAGGTTCTTCTTTTATGGTTACTCTGCGTTCAGACTTCAGTTTGGCTTTTTTGGCCAGGATGCTTCAACTTTAATTGCACTCTCTTGCATTTCTTCCAAAGTTTTTGGGTCTCTTTCCCTAAGTTGATACTCCATATCTACATCGAAACCATCTGGAAAATCAATCAGGGCTAGGCTAGGGGAGGGCTTGATGTATTTTGGAATGGCATTGTAAACAGTATTGAATCTTTCACAATACTCTTCCACAGTTTTATTGGATTTTCTTTTTAACCTTTTATATCCATTTAGGAGTTAAAGTGGGTTTTTCTTAATCTCCCATCTAGCTCAAAAATATTGATGGAAAGTAACAAGGTTGGCTATACTTCCTACAGGTAAACCCCTAAACCACTTCTTCACATCACCTCCTAAGCTCTAGGAAAATAATCTCATTTTAACATCAACTTCATCCACTTCTTGGAGATCAAACACATCATCCATCCTATCCACATGTTGTTGGGAAGTATAAGCACCAGTATTATCAAAGGTGAAAATTTTGGATGGATAATTTGCAGGCATAGCATTTCGCTGGCTTGATAACACTAATGGTGCATACCTTCCTACCATAATTGTCCTGGTAGATTGAGTTGAGGATGGACCTAGTGGGGGTGTAGTTTGGATAACTACAGGGATAGTAGGTGTAGTAGTTTGAGAAACCAGAGGTAGGGAAGTTGAAACTACATAATGAGTAGGACTGGGAGGCTGTAAATGTACAGAGTGAAATGACTGACTAGACAAAGAGGTCGTTGCAACAATTAAAGCAGAGAATTCAACGGACTACTGAATAAAATATTCTTTTATAGCTTGATGCAATACTGAAACTAGACCTTGTAGTTTGTCAAATTGTTGTAAGGATTCAAGATCAAGATCTATTTCAAGGTGTTGGGTTTGGGAAACATATGGTTGCAGTATGGCTTTGTCTATGACAGTTTGATCTATAAAAGCCTCTGACTTGGATCTAAACAAACTTTGTTGAAACAGCAAATCAAATTCTATGTCTTGTAAAGTTTCAAATGTCTCTGGGAGATAATTAGACCTTGACAAAGGAGTATTTTCCAGAGGAGAATTGAATCTAGACAGGGGACTATTACTACCTTGACTCTTAGTAAAGATTTTCTTTCTTACCAATTTCTCAAGGTCATCTACAATTTTAGCAGGGTTAGGATCAGGATGAGATCTAGTATAAATTCTTTTGGGAGCCAGGGTTATGAAAAATCATCACACAAAACTCAAAATTAAAATCAAAGATACAACAGATATCTATAAAAAAACAACCTTATATCATGTATTTCATATTGATACATCAATTGCTTATTGAAATACTGATTTGAAACCAAGGAATAATAATGTTTTGGATTAAAATGTATTATTCCCCAGTATGGTCTTACTATGTTATCGTTCAGTATTTTTGAGGTTGTGGGAGTAAATACATTGGACAACATCAAAACCACTTTTGAAGCTAGGATCTAGCCCTTCCATCTTCAGAGAGGGATCTCTCTTTATAATTTAGCTTGGTTTTTAAGTTGATTTTAGGCTAGTTAATATTATGCTTGGTTGTTTGTTTGAATTTGTTTGATTGGTTGGTTGGTTGATCTAATCAAATTACTTTTTTTTCATTGGGCTATGGAGTCAAATTAAGTTGGATGTTGCATCAAAATTTCAAAGGAGTAATCACAAGGCAAGCTAGTTACATTTACTCGATCTTCAAATTGAATTATGAAATGGAGAAAAGAGGTGATTCAGTAGTGAATGAAAATCATTTAAGAATTTCTCAACCAGACTTCAGAAGTAAACATATACATTGTAAACGCAGTCCAAATAAGGTGCTCAATCACATATCTTATTTTTCACATCTCCTGTTTTACAATTAGATTTCAGATGATAAACATAGAGAGAATAACAATGGAAACACAATTACACTAAGAAAAACATCACCAGTATATCGCAACAGAAGTATCTTGTGAAGAGTCTTTTTATTAATGATGCTCCAGCAGCATGGAAAAGTGCAGCGTTTTGATAAAAAGAGTTATAATGATCAGGAACCGACCCTCAATACTTCGACTAAATGAAGTATTTAAACAAAATTTACAAAAAAGATTACAATTAATGCCTCGTTGACATGCCATTCTATTATTAACTTTAGACTAACAAAAATGAAATGATGTGACCAAAAGAGGTGAATTGGAAAAGTGATTTGGACATCTAGCACTGCTTTGGTGGAGAACAGTTGCTGAGTGGCCACTATTTCTGTGTCGCACTGGTGAAGCTATCCCTTTCTTTAATCTTGGAATTCACACAGTTTATCCCACTGCTTCTCATCTGGAATGACAATTTTTATTACTTGTGGTAGATCTCATCTACCTCAAATACCGAGCGAATGTGGGTTTTACTACAAAAATGTGTTTTATCTCATGCTAGATAAAACTCATGTTGTTGATAGCTTCATAAAAACCTCTCCTTGTCATAACACCTTTAATGTGCGAAGACTTGGCAGTATCCTTTGCAATGTCTTTCGGCTTCTTCATATAGTCTTCCCTAGTCATCAGCTTGTCATTGATCACAAATAAAGAAGGCAGACCTTTCTTATTTAATGCTTCTATTCTGGTGAAAAACATGTTAAATGCTACCTCCAAAGTGTGACATTTCTCTATCAACTACACGACCAAGTTCTTTTTTGTCAGAACTTTCTTTACTTCTAGGATTGTTTATGTTCTGTCATCTCCTCCCAAATCATCCAATTCATATCTATTTTTAGAGTTGAGAAATTCGATGATGTGGTTCGATGTGGTGGGCATTTCTCCCAATTCATTGTTGATAGTGGAAATGGCCTACTTGGCTTTCTCCATCAACTCTTTCTGCTCAAATATAATCTGGATACAAGGCCAGATTTCATCCATTGCCTCGATAATGTTATTCCATATAATTTCTTTGACTTGGGCTAGTGTGTGGCCAATAGAGGAATCAGTTGTTGACTTCCTCCATACTTCTACATGGTTTTGAGCTCTTTGTAGATCTATTGCATGGAAAGTCTCAGCCTTTGTCTTCTGCTTATAGAAGATTGACTTGAGCCTGCAATCTTTTGATTTCTTCAATCTGGAGAGACATGTTCTACACTACATTTTCCAACTGATTTGCAATAGCCCCTATGTTTGTTATAGAAGATGTAGTTGTAGGAATTGTTGTGATAGGGAGTGCTTCTAAAGGGACAACAACCATTTTGGTAGCTTGCTCCTTTTCTTTGATTATCTTTTCTATCTTTGTCTCCATTTGCTTCAATTGTGCACTCTACTCCATGATGAGCTTCAACATATCTGTCTTTTTTTTTTCTGTTTCTTCAATGTCCTTGGCCAAAGGATCTTCTGTGGCTAGTAACTTCAACTGCTTCCTTAATGTCGCTATGTATGTATTCTTTTTCCTCACGAGCTATTCTACAACATTGATATTTGCAGGATCATAACCTACTTTGATCACCAAGTCCTCCAAAGCTTTGATCCTTGTGTCTTTGGCAAGTGCATAGACCTTCTCCATCTTCAATTGTGATTGAACATTAGCTAGTGTAACCTGCAATTTAGACAAACTCATATCAGTGTTAGTGGGAGTAGATGAAATCATCTGCCCAGTCTGCCTGTGCATCTCCATTTGGTCAATGGGATGTATGTCTTTCACATCAAATTCAAAAGATGTCTTCTTGTAGTCTGATGCTACCTTGGGCTGGGGAATTTGTGCTTGGAGGAATGCCATTTGCATTTTACCTCTCTTAATCAAAGGTTGACATCAGTCTACTTTGAGAACTGGAAGTCTGCTTCTAGAACTGATTGTATGTCTTGATTTTCAAAGACTCATTCCTCACTTTAATCCCCTTGAAAATGTCAAATATACTATTTTTTGTCTCCCCTATGGTAGATGTGTTGGTCTGCATAACCTGCTACTAATCTTGTGAAGCTGTGGAGGTAGTGGGAGAAAGTGTAGTGTGATCACCCACCAATGAGGAAACAAGTGGCTCTTTGGTGGTGATAATGTTCTCTTGCTCTGAATCCTTACTTAGGCTTAGTTTAGAATGTAGTTTGGCCTTCTTCTTGTACATGATTTTCAAGCCTTCACTGGAAATGTCAGTCACTAAACGTGATTCTTCTTCCCTGCTTTTCTTTTTTGTTTTCTCCTTTGTGATAGGTGTTTGTATTGTTGAAGATGACACCAACTGTTCCTCTGCCTCTTGTAGGGTGTTCCCAGTCCATTCTATATGGTTTTT
This sequence comes from Pinus taeda, assembly GCA_000404065.3. Classification (NCBI taxonomy): domain Eukaryota; kingdom Viridiplantae; phylum Streptophyta; class Pinopsida; order Pinales; family Pinaceae; genus Pinus; species Pinus taeda. The sequence goes on from APFE031442100.1 coordinate 16,969, forward strand.
ATACTTTTCAATCTCTGGTCTGGTTGTGTGAAAATAAGCAGTAGATTTGTTTTCTACCCTTAACTTGGATATGGCCCCTAATGGATCATATGACCAGATGAAACTAAGGTTGAACTGCATCTCTTTTAGTAACTTATATGCTTCTTCCCCTGTTTCCCTGCTGTTGCAAATGAAAGGCCCTATTTGAACTTTGATTTTGAATTGGGATTTCTTCTTTGCAGTGACAAAGTGAATATCATCCATATTGAGCATTTGCCAGATGTATTCTAGAGAAAAAATCCTCATTGGGAGGAATTTCGGCAGCTTGTAAGGGGCAAGTTCACACCCAAATACCCTAAGCTCTATGTACTTTTGATAAAGAAAGGTACCAATCCCCTGTGTCTGGACTTGGTCTATTAGATGCAAAACTTTCCTAATTTCTTCATTGATTCTTGGCTCTGTCCTGCTGCTTAGGAGACCAAGTGTTGGATGTACAAACATCTCTAAGAATTGTTTGTATGAAAAATCCTTTTGTTCCTTTATCACCAGTGTAGTCCAGAAGACGATTGACTACTGATTTCCTTCTTCATCCAGCTTTTGTAAGGCAAGCTTGAGGTTGTCTCCCTGAAAATATAAAAACATATAAACTAACACAGAACCATATTTGAATACCTCCTCAGTCTAGAATTTGATAAACTCCTCATGGATAGAATCTGCAAGAAATTGGATAAAGTTGAATGAAATGGAAGACTTGGAATCTGCAGAGAAAATGGAAAGAAATCCTATGATTGCCTCATCTACCCACTAATCTGAGTAATAGCCAAGGAGATAAGAGATGACTGTGATGATTTGCTTGGCTTTCTCAAGAAAAATGGAGGATGGATAGGGAGGATTTTTCTTGGGTAATGGGGCATCTTTAGTCAAGAAAAGCTCAAGGGTTTTGGCTCTTCTAGCAAAGTCCGTCTTCATGGGAAAAAGGAGTTGCATTCTCTACTGTAGGGACCTACATCATTTGGTCTATAGCTTGGGGAGTGATAGCGAACAGAATTTCTCCAGTGGGGGGAATAATAGCTCTTTGGCTTGGTAAATAACATGCATGACATTTCCTGAAAAATTCAGGGGTGTTGTGGGTAACAAGAAAGATATGGTGGAGAAAATTGGATTCCCACAGTTGAATATCATCGGATTTATCTATAAACTTTTCCTCAAGCCAGTAATACATCTCAAAAATATCAAATTCACAGAGAGTTTCATGAATTTTATAGCCTTTGTCTGCCAAAGGAATGTGGTGAAAATCAATGGGAGGGTGGATTAGAGGACGCATGGGTTCTTCTGATCCCATATCTATTGGAGGCATGATTAGATAAATCTAAGGACAATGGTGAAATCTGAATTACAGGGTTACAATACACGGAGAGGAGCTAGAATTTGGAGACAAAAACAGAGGTAATGGCTTGAAATTCGGTTAGCTGCAGTTTAGACTGGTACACCTGTAATAGGGTAATAGTAATGTATAAGAACAGTAACCAGTGAATGGGTGAAAGGAGGGATTATATAGTATTCTAGGTTTTCCCGCTGATGGTGGCACGGGTCTGTTGAATTAATGGTTAAGCCAATTAATTTCCTAACGGTTTAATTTTGGAGAGAGCGAAGGTGATTGGTGGGATCAACGGGCAGATGATGTTGTGAAGGGTGAGTGGCGAGAGCGCAACAGATAGAGAAGTGGTAGCGGGAGGCAGAGAAACTGCTTTTCAGAGGGGGGGAGGCAGTTAATGGTTTCGGCCGAGGGGGGTGAGAAATCATATAGTGTTGACATATTGCAGTGGGCACGGTTTCAAATGCCACCCATTTCAGA
>APFE031442100.1:22228-68149 GCA_000404065.3 Pinus taeda
TGGCTCTCCTCATGTTTTGACATATAAATGAATGAACAATGAATTTTTGCTTGAACAACAAATCTTCTCTTCTATGGACTTGTAAGTTTGTAAGTCTCAAGTCTAGTAATAAGTGTTGTTTTCACTTCTTGGAGGCAGTTGTGGCAGCAATTGCTTTCTTTTCATAATAAACTGGATCTTGAACACAAACAGGACCACAAGCCGCTATGTAGACGAATTAGACTTACCCAATTTCTGTAACCAGCAACTGTTGGTGTAGGAGTTCTTCAATTTGGATTGCCTCAGGCTCATTATTTGGACTCAATACCATAGCCAATTTATTTCCACCCACGGTGACTTAGAAATGCACCCATGGAACAATGGGAGAGAATCAGGAGCTGAGGCCCCCAAACCCAAATGATTAGACCTCTTTCTCGGGTCCTCTCGCCAAATCCCTCTAGTAGTCCTACACCAGTCCCTTGGGCGTTATTGTCAGCCGTAGGGCATTTGATAGCCCACTTTTGGAAATACTGGCTTCCCAAACAAACGAACACGAGGGACTACGGACCTCTAGAATCCAGCAACTGCAGGAATTCTTACGCGCTGATGTCTTTCACCTTGCCACTGCGACTAATATTTTCATGATCGATCCTTGTCTCGTCAAAAACAACACGAGGAAGTATGGGATCTATGCCCCAAATGGGCTTCCCCATCAGCTCCGCTATGTGATCAATTCCCAAATAATCGAGCTCGTGCAACGTATTAAGAAGAATTCCCTTCCCTCCATGCTCTGGTTAAGTTCCTCACTAACGAAACCCCACAGTCTGGATCCCGCCATGCCACAACGATGTTCGACTTGCGCAGCTTGAAGGTGAAGCTCGGATTGGGGACCTGGAAGAACTCCTCGTATTTTCCTCGATGTTTTTCTGCGGCATGTAGTTAAAAATGGAGAGCGTGACAAACATGCTAAATGCCCCAATCGTGTAGAAAACCACTGTGGGGATCCCCAACCTGGATCCGGAGCTTTGAGCCCATCTCGTACACATTTCGGCGAAGATGAATGAGAGTGGAAAAGGAGTCGAAGGAGAGAACTTATGAGCAGATTCCTCTTTATGACTACTCACTTGTTGATCCACCCAATCTTCAAACGCCCCAGCCATCTAGAGCCACCAGCCGAATGTCCAGATTCGAGCATTCCACGTGAGGATTGAGCCTATTGGCGTTCCCTGGGGTCATATCATAAGAAACCTCCAGGCCCTATAATGCTAGCAGCCTGGCTAGTTCTAGAAATGGAATGAGATGGCCCTGCGCCAAAGATGGGACGACTACCAAGTGGGCCTTGGTTTCTGCCATACGCAGAAGTGCAATAATAATAACTAGAACCAAATAACTGATGAAATTGATGTTCAAAATCTACGTCACCAGAGCCAAATCGAAGTTTCTCTATTGTTTGATGTTTCTCTATTATTTGATAGTCATAGAGGCAAACTTTGGCAGCTTGTTTACATTTCGATCAACAAAATTTAGACCATTTACATTTCCCGCTCGTCTCCAAGTTCAGTTGTGACAGGATTCACTTTCAGGTTATCGATTCGTTTCCATTTTCATCAATGTACAACCAAAGCTAATAAAATAATTAGAAAACATAAAATGACATTGGGTTGCTTACAGTGAAGCCCATAATGGCTACACAACGCACGAACAACTCGTTGGCCTTTCTTAAACTGATTGATCTATTGCTAATCCTATCTAACTCTCTCTCTTTTAAGATCTGGATTCAGATTGATGCATTAGTTATTTGGTCTCTTATTCTAAAAGCTTAAAACAGATTAAAAAAATCTTTGAATTCACAGTTTTCGCCGATCTAAATCTATATTTTTAGAGGTCTGAGACTGCTTGTATTAAGATTTGGATTTAGATTTATGTATTAGTTATTTTCTTTCAACCTGGGTTGTTGGCCTATAAAATATATCTAATGAGACTGACCTTGACCTTGCAGCGAGTGATTCTCATCTTCCACGCAAACTTTGTGCCTGCTCCCAACCCAAACAGATAGTATGTCTAGGCAAGAATCACGTAAGCCCGCCCGTTCATTTGTTCGTCTCTTTTTCCACCATCCCCATATCCTTCTCGGGTTGATTCTGCCCCTTTCCATTCCCCGTTTTCCTCATCTCTATTTATCATCACATGCTCGGTCGAACAAACAACCTTCTCCTATGCCATGGTCCAGCGTCCTTCCCTCTTGCTTCATCGGCAGTAAGATTCAATTTGTAGTATTATTATTTTTCAAAGTTTTGAGTCAATTGAATCCAATCCAATGCAGTTCTCAAAGCAGGGACTTGCTGCCTTGCAGTGTCCCTTGTTAAGTTTTAGTGAACCAAAATTAATAATACCTTGTACAATATTGGTTTTATGAGAATATTAATTTAATGTATAATATTTAAATACAGTTTTTTTTTAATTATATTTGTCCAATGTGGTGTATATAAAAATAAAGTATTTTTTTTAATTATATTTGTCCCATGCACTGTATAGAGTGGTCAATTTTGTGTTGATAAGGTATTAGTCTTGGTTGATTTATTTCATATTCTCAATTTAATTTAAGTCTTAACAAAACATTGTATTTAAAATTAGGAGTTATGTTTAGCGTAACTTTTTGGAGTTTTTCGATCTATGGATTCAACACCCTGAAAAACCTCTAGGGCACTTCCATTATGGGGGGTTACCTATCAAGCTTGTGATTTCAATAAATTTATGCCCGATTTTAGAGAAATCAGACCGGAAAAACCCACTTGAAAAACTTCCAAAAAGTCTCACTAAAGACAACTCGTTTAAAATTATGTTTCATAATTGTATTTAAAATTTATTTTTAATCCATTATAGTCAATGTTGACCCTATTTGGTCACATAATAGTTATTGCAGTTGATGTCAACCCTATTATATGACACATCGTGTAAAAATGCTTTCATTGATGAATTAAACCATTTAATTCCTCCTTCCAACTAGTTATCAATGAACTAAATCATTATTCTTTCTCATAGGTATGCTACACATCTACTCCAACTTCTTGTTGCATTCCACATCACAATATAAATTGTTCATCAATTCTTTCATTGCACTAAGTTACAAAACAAATGTTAGGGTAAAACTTAGAGATTTTGACAACTTTTAAGAGGATCAAGAATTCTTAGAAACACTAAAGACCTTAAGCTTCATAAGGTGCCTGATGGAAACTGATACTGATGTAAGCTTATTTGATTGACTTTCCAGATGAATGAGTTCATCGAATTTGTTCAAATTTAGGTAAAATCTGCAATAAACAATTAAATCTACATCAATTTTCAATGATAGATTCTAGTTGAATGCTAATAGATAATATATACTTGATTAGATGAAATGACCATAACTATTTTTATAGTTGGTTTTTTATATTAGTTTTGATCAGATGAATTGGTGGTAATTATTTTATAATCTTTATGGAGTGTTAGTCGTATTATATTGGAGGTGGGAAAGAACCACTTACTATTTCTCTAGTTTCAAATGAGAAACTCTTGCAACAAGATTTGGTGTAGCTTAGGTGATGCATTATAATGGATTTTAAGTAAATTTTGATACTTGTTTAATTTTTGTAGTGTAACTTGAGATGTGTCACTCATGAATCCACCCCTCTTTTATATTTGGAAAAAATGCATTATTATTTACACACTAGAGAATATATTATGTACAACATATTCGGGATTAATATGGTTTTTTGTTGGGAGAGAATTGAGATCACAATTAACATGGGACTTTGTTAGTAGAGTTATAATCGATGATTGATAAATATTGTTTTAAATTTTGATTAGTTCGGCATTCGAGAGGTTGAAAAAAGATCAAGAAATCATAAGAGAGGAACCATAGTTTCCATGGGAAAAAAGTGGATAAATGATTAATTCTAGTCCTAGTTTTGGCATCAAAAAGCCATCAAGACAATTTTGAGGTGTCGGAGAAGCCATTCAATATGCTTAATAAGATGTCTAACTTCTCTAATGACAATGGGAAGTACATTAAATCCAATTAAGCATCATACCCTCCATTAGGAAGATAAGATTTGGTAATTGGATTTACAAGACATGGAGAACACTATGACATGTGAGAGGGAATTGAAGGGTAAAATGGGGAGAATCCTAATGACTAAGAAAGTGATTTTTTTTAACATTAATAGGGTAGATTATATCAACAAAAAAAGTGTTGAAGCACAACTGAGATGCATCTATACGTTCCTAAGAAAAAGCATTGCAAAGGGTTTTAATATTACACTAGTATGGCCATACTAGCCCTGCCTCAGGTTTAATACTAAGTTCCCTTGACCGGATCTACAAAATACCATGGGCAGAAAACCATCATGTCCAAAACCATGTGCAAAACAAAACCCATGCACAAAACCATGGGTAGGTTCACCACCATCTTTGGGTTCACCCCCATCCTTGGTTCTACCCAACTATTATTGGGTTTGCATAAAAATAATTCTCGTGTAGGGGGGCTATTGCCCCCCTACTAACTCCCCAACAGGGGGGCCGCACCTCCCCCCCCCCGTGACCCCCCCATTGTGCCGGACGCAACGTATATCACTAATAGATAGTCATGGAAATAATATAACATACACCCAACACAATAACTACCCAATTAAGATCACGTAGTTCAACTGTGGCATATTGTGTTGAGTTCCTAGAAAAGACTTTGTGCTCTCTACCTTGGGTGTCTCTCTATTGCACCCCCTATAACTATTGCACTTGATATTGAAGACAATGCATGCCAATACTCACAATTTGCATTTGCAATTAATATGTAGAGATATTTTATGTTATAACAACCTCCACACACATCGTTCGTCCCTTTGAAGTGCCAAGTTAACAACCTACAAATAGTCTTATAATAAATCATTTTAAATGGAAATTCATCGTCATATTTTTAAGGTAGTTTCCTTCGGGGTTCCATTGACCCTTAAAGTTCGAGGAGGGAGTGATAAGGATTGATTTTACAGCTTGATGTTGTCCTGTTCATGATCCAGATTGGATAATTATATTGTTTTTCATCCATCTTGATGCTTTCAAAGTGGAAAAAGTGGACAAATAAGCTCACGTGACCATTTTTACCATGGGACCCAATTTGGTAAATTGGGATATGAAATCTTCTAGGAGCATTTTGAGGCATCAAATGATGTTTTTTGGGGGTAAAACTTTTCCCTTCACCTCAATATTTTTTTTTTCTATTCTACACAATGAGACCTTTCAACAACACAAGAATCACCTCAATTAGAGTTTGCATGTAAATGGTCTGAAATTGATCAATGGATCGTCAAGGATATAGAAAAGGCCAAAATTCAAAATTGTTGGATTCGAGTGAAAGGAGTTACATTGCATAGATATCGGAAAAATGATCCCAGTGCAACTTGAATGGGCAAAAACTGAGTCCATATGTGAAAGTTAGTCGAAGTCAAAGTTTTCAGGGCAAACTCCAAAAAGTCAAAATCAACGGGAAGTCAAAAATCAACGATGACGTGGCAAATCACTGGATGTTGACTAGGCACTAACGTGGCACTGTTGATTGTGCAATGATGTGGCAGTGACATGGAAACTTACTGGACTGGGCACGTGGTCCTATCAGCAAGCGCCATGTGGCCTTATCAAAGGGCACCACATGGCACATCCAGAGTCAAAAAAAATTGTTAAGGGTCCAGCGAAGCTAACAGGATTCAAACCCAAGCCCTGTCAACTGCAATCTCCACGCCTTACCGATCGGCTACACCTTGTTCTTGTTATAAAGTTTCTGCTGCATGTATTTAAAGTTTGCTTGTTACATAATTAAATAAGGGGGCGGGGCTTGCACACATTGAGACCTTTCAACAACACAAGAATCACCTCAATCAGAGTTTGTATGTAAAAGTTATGACACTTAGAAGTTATCATTCTTGTTTTCACCACCATAATTTGAGAGGACGCCACTTCAGCCCCCATAACTCATGGAAATGGGGCTAGCCATGTGATTATGATGAAGAAGAATCTAGAAGAGTCCATATTGTAACTTGGGATAAGAGTTGAGGGAGTCAAGCTTAACCACTAGTAGGCTATCGGGTTGTGTCATAACTAGGCTGCTAGGAGGAAATGCGGTTCCATTCTTTTCGAGTGCACTTGTCCCATAGACAAGCAGAGTAGCCAAGAGATATGGAGAGTGCACAGAGAGAGGATTTGTGCATTGTAGTAGCCCATAGGCCACATGCCTTACTTCTTTGTACTCACAACCACTTTATATTTAGAGAAAGAGAGCAGAGGGGCATCATTGTTCTGGCTGGATTTTCTCCTGAAAAGGTTTCCAAGGTTATAACTTGTGTCAAATCATGGCTTGTGAGTTTTTATTTTACTTTTCTCTATTTTTTGCATAATTATAATTTGCATGCATATGCAATAGACAGTAATTTATAGATCCATAAATCTAAAGAGAAACCAAACCTCTTATTGTATATTTTCGTATTTTTAAGTACAATTTTATCATATATATTGTGATGAGTTGTCGAATGGAATATACATGGAAGTTTACAAATCATAATGGTATTAGAGTAGGTTTCTTTAGGTATATTGTGAAGATTTGTAGGGGATCTATATCAGCGAAGACAAAAGTCATAAAATCCTAGTCATGGCCGACGAATTTGTGAATAACCATCTTGATCAAGTTGTAGATATAAGTCATAATGTGAATCTCTTCGTTTCATCCTTAAGAAATAAGTGTTGAAAATTCAGCAAGAAAATCTAGTTTTGGCTTTGCCTTGGTCAAACTAGATTAAAATTCGAATTTCTATTTCAACAGAATACTTGGAGGGAATTAACTGAGGTGACATGGCTTTTGTCACTCAATTAACTTTGTAAATTCGAGTTGGGGAAGCTTGAGTTCAATTCTACATAATTGATTGCTAATTTGTAGCAATATGTTTCAGTTAATTTGATTTATTGTCAATTTAACTAGTTCTAACTATTAGAAGAACTAGTAAAGGTCAAGTTGTGGAAGTGGCACTTCAACCACACCGGGTGATCAACCAGTTAGCTGATCAATCGTCCCAAAATAATTGTTTCATGTAGAGGATTTGAGTTATCCAATGGAGATGGAGATTCCAAGGCATTGTACTATCAGTTGTAGCATATTCCCATGTGTATAGGTGGTGCATGTAGTCAGAGATTGACCAAAGGCTATTGCGCAATTCCTTGGTGTGAAATTCCTAAAAAGATAGGGGCAATTTCCCAAGGGAAAAATGCAAGGAAATAGGAGCTTGGGAAGGCTTGAAATTGGCTAAGTGTTGGGCCAGGTTCAGTTATTCAGGTAGAGAGATAAACTATACACTTAGAGGGTGTGCTCAGGCTTGAGAAAGCATTGTATTTATTCTCTATTCTCTGATTAATGCAATATAGATTGTAAGGGGATTTGAGCAATTGCTTTCCCCTATATAAATCTTTGTGCATGTATGTTGTTTCCTTTTGCATGTCTATGATTCTTGTTTTAGATTGTGAATTAACTTCCACAGATTAGTAGAGTAGCTTCAAGTCTTGTGATTTAGCAAATTTCATGAGAAATATTGAATATACACATTAATTTCTACATGGTATCAGAGTCATAATCATTATAGAATAGATATTTCAAAGTTGTCATTGCAAGAGGTTCAAATTAGAAGATCAGTGTTACAAGTTTTCTTCAAGACTAAGAACATGGCTTTCAATGGACTATGGCTCAAGCATGCCCTTAAGGGAAGCTCAAATTATGTTGCATGGAAGGACCACATGGAGGCAGTACTAGAGGATAATGGATTGAAGGAATTCATTGATAATGATATTTTGAAACCAACAACATTTGATGCAAGGGATATAACAGAATGGAATAAGTGTGTTTCTCAGGCAAGGAGGATCATATTGGAGAGAGTATGAGACTATATTGTTTCTAATATCCATGGGAAAGAGACTTTGTATGCAATGTGGCAAGCGCTAACAGATTTGTTCTAGAATAGTAGTGACCACAGGAAATTAGCACTCAAGGACAAACTTTAGAATATCAAGATGTAGAGGAACGAGACCATTCCACAATAACTAAGCAGGTTCACATAATGGCGTGATGAACTCGGTCAAGTTGGTGTTACTATAGCATAGGATGATTTTGTGAGACTAGCCCTTCTAGGCCTTCCCAAGAGCTGGCACAACTACCAAGATTCAGTGAAAGGGAAGGAGAACCTACCAAATTGGAAACGTCTTTGGTCCAATTTGGTACAGGAAGAGATAGGACGAAACACCAAAGACGAAACCTCATCCAAGTGTGATGATGAGGAGAATTATGCCTTGGCTGGAAATGCAAAGAAAGGGAAAGGGAAGAAGTCCCAATCTAAAGCAGAATTTGGTCAAGAGGAAAGAAGAAAGACTTGTCCAAAATCAAGTGATTTCATTGTCATGAACTGGGACACTATGCCACGAAGTGTCCACATAAGAAGGCGAGAAAGAAGCCCTCAAGAGGAGCGGCAGCTAAAGCTTTGGCTTCATAATTCGATTTGGACTTCACCCTCATTGCATGCATGGAAATCACAATGATGGGTAGTGTGTGGTATATAGATAGTGGTGCCTTGTTCCACATGACGGGGAACAAAGAATTTTTCAGTGACTTGGAGGACAAGGATCTCCATATGCACATCGATATGGGAGATGATGGAAGGTATAGCACGACTGGTATTGGTACATTTACTTTTTAGAGGGAGTTTGACTCCCCTCTCAGGCTCAAGTATGTGATGTTTGTATCGGGTCTGAAGAATAGTCTAGTTTCCATAGTTGTGTTGGAAGACCGTGGCTACGATGTGATATTAAACAAAGGAAAGGCTTTCCTGAGACACATTTCCATGGGAAAAGTGAAGCAAATCAGGGTTCGAGTGAAGAACCTTTACAAATTAGATGTGAAAGACTGTGCAACATTGAGCACAAAAGAAAAGAAGGTGTAGAGCCGAGATGTCGACGAATTATAGCATAGAAGACTTGGCCATTTTCATCATGGTGCTTTGAATATCATGCAACATATTTCTACAAGCCTCCCTAAAGGAGCAATAGAAAAAGGGGATACATGCAAAGGGTGTACGTTGGGGAAGCACACAAAATCCACCTTCAATGATTGGGACAGCAAGGTGCATGTAGTCCATGAAAGGATCCATTCTAATGTATGTGGACCTTTCTCAATAGCCTCCACTGTCAAGCACAGGTATTATGTCATATTTGTATATAATTTCTCATGGGAGTGCTAAAACTACTTCATACAGAAGAAAGACCAAACATTCTCCAAATTTGTTGAATTTAAAGCACTTGTTGAGAAAGAAACTAGCAAGAAAGTGAAGGCTCTTAGGAGTGATAACGAAGGTGAGTACGTGTCGAATGAGTTTAAAAGTTTATGTGAAAAGGAAGGCATTTGATGGGAGTTGACAACACCCCATAACCCACAAAAAAATGGGGTGGTTGAGAGGAAGAAAAAAAGTATCGTGGGAGTAGCAAGGGCAATGTCGCATGACCAAGGCCTACCATTGCACTTATTAGCTGAAGCATGCAACACAATGGTCTATTTCAGAACAAGAGTACTCACAGGATTCTTGGCATGAGTACACTAGAGGAAGCTTTTTCAAAGAAGAAACTAGATGTGTAACACTTCAGGGTCTTTGGATCATCAGTTTATTGTCATGCTTCCAAGAAAGAAAGGAAAAAGCTAGAGCTGACAATAGATTTGGGGATATTTGTGGGGTACACAGAAACACCTCACAACTATTGTGTGTACTTTACATCCCTCATGATGACAATGGTTAGAAGAGATGTAAAATTTGATGAGAAGAAGGCAATTAGGTGTTCTCTTGAGAGGGAGCTTTAGTCGTAGCTTGATTAAGAGCTTTTGGTTCCAAAGGAAGAACCTCAGGAAGTTGTGGAGTAGGCACAAGCAAAGGAGTAGAGAGTGGAAACATCCACTCAAGCAGAGCCACCCAGAGAAGGAAGGAAGCGAACCAAGCAAGCTGATATATTATTGCATGATGCTAGAGAGAATGTGGGAGCACCCACATCACAATACAGATAGAGGAGGTCACCAGATCGATACACTAGCTACATGGATCTAATAAGTGAGCTTGTAGAGACTGAACCATCCTTTTTTATGATGCCCTGTAAAAAGGCATGCGCAAGAAGCAACAAAAATTTTATTTGGATAGGTTTGGGTTCATTTTGGGATACCAAGGAGCATTGTTTCAGACAGGGGCACAAAATTTATTAGTGCATTTTGGAGTACACTATGGGAGAAAATGGACATGAAGTTGAAGAGGTCTACAACATTCCATACATAGATAGATGGGTAGACAAAAGTAATCAACAAAAATTTGGTGCAACTTTTGAGGGGTTACAATCAAAAGCATCCAAAGACCTAGGACAAAAATCTAGTATATAGACAACACTCTTATAACAAAGCAGTCCACACTTCTATTAGTAAGCCCCCATTTGAAACTTGTTTTGGATATTTTCCACCTTGGCCTTTCGATATTGCATATGGGTAGTAAGGAGGAGTAAGGGATGATCTTATAGGGGATGGCTTTAGGGCTATAAAATTTGTTGAGAAGATGAGGTAAACCCATATACAGGAACATGAGACATTGCAGAAGTCATAGGAAAAATATAAGGTCAAGCATGATCAACACAAAACAGAGAAGTCATTCAAGATGGGAGACAGAGTATGGTTACAATGGAAATACGAGAGGCTACAAGGTCTTGGTAAGAAAATCAAAATTTTGTAGTATGGTCCCTCGAGATACTGGAAAAGGTGGGTGATAATGCCTATAGACACAATTTACTTCCATACATTCACATTTACTTAGTCGTGAATGTAGAGAATCTGAAACTCTATGAACCTTCCATGTTATATCAGGAAGATGAACAAGTCCTACCTTTTGTAGAGGATTTTTCACTAGGTGCTTAGGTAAAGTTAACAAAAGATACAATTTTGTAGAAGAGGTCCAAACTACGAGACAGGGGTAGCATGACTTCTTACAGATTGGGTTAAAAGGACAACTTCCATGCAAGGCTAAATGATACACCCAAGAAAAGTTGGAGGGAAATATTCCTTAGCTCATTCACTTGAAGCCTTTGGGGACCAAAATCCTCCCAAAATGGGGAGGTGTGATCCAGATTAGATCATTATATTGATTTTCATCCATCTCGATGCTTAAAGAGTGGAAAAAGTGGAGGAATCAACTCACGAGATCATTTTTACTAGTGGGTTCAAATTTGTAAAAGCTTACAATAGACAAACATACTACATGGCTATGAAGTCTACAACAAAGAAATAAATAAGATGGGTGTGACTAATAAGATGCTCGCATGTTGTAAGTTACCCTCTTACATGTAAATGAGCTTGTTGGAGATTATTTAAATATTGTGTTTTTGGTTCAAAATGATAAAATTGTTTCACAATTATCAAATTATTGATGTTGATAGTGTTGTTGCAACCTCCCTTTACTCAGGTTCTCCTTGCTACAAAGACCAGGGTAATGTAGATTTTGTAATTCCAAATGTAGTAGTAAATTCCCCACTAATTTGTTAGTTTTGTCTGCAAGGTGCTTTCATCCAAGTTGTAAACAATTACTTTGTTTCATTCAACCTGCTATTGAATTTGCGCGTGCACACACACACAATGTTTCATAATTAAAAATAATTATTATTTTTATCTTTTATGCTTCATAGTTGCAAAGGTTATTGCGTACTTTAATTTCATCACTGACATTTATAGTATCAATTTCAAATTATAAGATAGATGAGACCCGCCTCTAATATAGAATCAGACTATCATTGTTGGAGTTTTAGATTTGTCAACCTATTCTTCGTTATTGCATATTCTACCTCTACCTATCCATAGAAATGTATACTTTTCATTTTCTCATAATGCTATAAATGTTCAACATTAAAACATGTACAAGAGACAAATCAATGTTGAAGCATCTATATGACTTCCACGTCTTTCCTTGAAGTCTAAACATGTTCTAACATTTATTCGACATCTATCATGTTTGCAATGCAGGGTTGTATAAATTATTCCTTTCATGTTATTTCTTTGCAAAAGTTTTTAGATGGAATTTTTTACCCAATTTACATCAACTTTGACATTTTTGTTTGGTTTGCTCCATCTTAATTAATTAGTTATAGATTTTTTTTTTTTGAAGTTTCAAATATTTTCATGTCTAATGTGTGAGTACATAAAAGTTGATAAGGTTAAAGATGATTTCCCTTTTTTGCATTATACCACCCCTATATGTTATGTACAATTTGTATTATGAATTTGTGTTTATGCTTAACATATTAGAGAATAGATTAAAAAAATCACAACTCTTCTAGTCAAACTTGTAGATAAATAGTTGAAAACCTTGACTTTTCTTTAATGGTTATTTATGATGCCCTGTATGCCCTCATGGGTTTGTCTATAAGTAGCTTAATTCATAAGTTCACAAGTTGGTTCCTCTTCTAGTTCTCGACTTGCTCTCAAATATTATGGAAACCTTGTCAATTTTTTGTTGCAATTTCACTCTCCCTTCTCTTAGGCCACAAGCTCCCTAAAATCACCATCTCCACCAACTCTCTCACAAAGGGTCTCAACCTCATTGGTTTCTTAGTGTCTTTGCTTGGATATTTCCTTTTGCATCCACCAATTGACTTGGATCAAGGGTTTTGCTTGACGAGTTTGATTTGAATCTTTGTATTTATTTACAAGGAGAATTGCCAACACTTCTATTATGGGGATGACATCTCACCACTAAGGGCCAACTTCATCAACTATTTGGTAACATTGTTCTATTTATTGATTTGATAGATTTAGTGTGATTGTACATATACATTTCATTGCTTAAAGGCATTGCATGCCAAGTAAAACCACCTAAATTGCGACTGACAAATGTTAATAGGTAATTACATTAAGAGATAGGAACATTTTATCTTCATGTGAGATAATCATGCGATCGCCCACTATTTGCTTAAAGGTGGGCAATACATAACCTTCTAATTCCAATTTCATTAACTGTGATACGTGGCCACGAATCAGGAAAGTTTAATGATTTGTATTAAATGCAACATTTAATCCCCAATTAATAAATATTATTATTATTGTTGTTGTTGTTGTTGTTGTTGTTGTTGTTGTTGTTTTTCTGGAGAAAAATCGTAACTTTCTATTAATAATAAACAAAAAGCTACATGTGTAGATGCATAATTGCATTCAAATATTATCGCTAAGGACCATTGTATGTGCTTAAAGCACTTATTGTAGCCAAGCTACCCAAAAAAGAACCCTTAACCAGTTGGGTTTTCCTTTTACCTTTTCTTTTTTGAACTTTTTGTCAAACCCCAATGTTTGGAGAGGCCATAACAATGGCTAACTCTTCTCTTGCTGAAAATTTTGGCACTTATTTATTTGATTTTGAGCTCTCTGAGATGTGTGTTTGCTTTGTTCCACCTACTCCTTGGATTTTTCTCTTTTCTCCTTGATGATTATCAGGGCTTTGGATCATTATTTGGCTGGAAGAAAACATTGTATGTTCGAATGGTCCCTTCTGCATCTGTTCTTCCTCAGTGTGGGAACCTTGTTGATTTTGAGCTTTTAGTTGTTGTTGACTCTCAACCATTTCTTCCTCTTCAACATACGAAAGAGGCGGATCTGAAAATTTCCAACCCTTTGGCTTTTGTGGTCTCTTCTTTGCCCTTCTTTTTGCATGTGGACACGTATTTTGCAAATGCCCTATCTATTGACAAATCCGACATCTGAAAGCAGTGTTTTTCAAAATCTAAGCTTTGTGTCCACTTGAAGTCTTGGTGGATCATATGATTGTGATCTGGTAAATCTTTGCTCAAATCTATGTCCATACATATACGAGCGAAAGTAAAAATACCTTTCTCCATTCTTTCACGATCTGTATTTTGATATCTTCCCAATGAGTTTCCAATGCCTTCTAGGACTTGGTGATGCCAAAATGGGAGAGGGAGATTATGTAACCTTACCCATACCGACATATTTGTAACTACCATTGTTGTGGCATCGAAACTAGGGAACCATAGAGTGATAAAAATTCTTGCTCTTCCCCAAAACCATGGTCCTTCATTTAGGACATAATCCATATCTTTTTGAGTGTCAAATTGAATCACAAAAAAACCTTTTGCACATAGATAAATATAAAAAAAATTAGCCCAATTGAGATAAATCCATCGGTGGAGATCCTCTGACTTGGGCCATAATCCATTAAAATGACATATAATATCTCTAGCTTGAAGACCAGTGAAAATACCACTTACCTCAAGCAAGTTAATTGGTAGATTTGGAGCTTTCTCCATCTTTTCAACTAGGTAAGGACTCGAAATTAACAGATTTTGGGATTGTTGATCTGTTGAGACATTTCTCCCTCTCAATGCATCTTTAAATGAAACCGGCCCTTTGGTAGTTTATGAAGATGGATTATTCATTCAAGGAGCTCCACCTCATAACCTCAAATTTGTAAATATTGTGGAATTTCTTTTGATGCCATAATCTTTCATATTGAGGGCATCTTGAAGTGATTTTCCCTCAAAAACCAAGTTCTGGATATTGGCCGGAATACCCAATTTTTTATGCACCTTCATTTTCAAATTTGATACTAGATATGTTGGGCACGCCTCTATAAGGTTTGAATTTCCATTTAGATCCTTCAAAAAAATTTGGAACTCCTCTTCATAGGTGTTTCCAAAAAAACTAGTGTCTTTTCGATCTGCTAGCCCTCTAAGATTGGCAGCTATCCTAGAAACAAACAATCAAAGCAATTTGGGATTTCCTTTATGTATGATAGATAAGAGAGAGGCAAAGGAACCAACCTAGATCTTTCGCTTAACTCCTTGTTTGATCTCTCTTCCCCTTGATAGAGCTTGCAACTCCTCTCCTACTTATCCCGCTTAAAGAATACATGTGGAAACAAAGTAACAAAACACCATCAAAGCATCTTGATCTATTATATCATAAACATTGCAGAATCAGAAGTACAATGAACATACAATGGCATTCACAAATACACAATTTTATGGAGGAAAACTCAAAGAACTTTATTAAATATGAAGGGAGAATTACAACCCAATTGTCTGATCCAGCATCATCTTCCCAGCATCAAAGCCCTCTTCACCTCATGAAAAGCAAGATCACACCAACAATAAAATGTTCTTTCTCAACCACAAACTATCAGCACTTCCTTGAAAATTACAAAATGAGGGATCCATTTATAGATGTGTGCAAGGGTGTGAGTCATCTTTGGGTTTTTGATTAGTGTCATTCCACTTGTTGTTCTTGGTTCCACTTGGAGATTTCTTGGATCTCTTACTCATCCCTGGGCGAATTTAGAGAGGCAAGTGTCATAGGAGAAGTTTCTGGAAGATTCCATGAGCATCCACTTAGCAAACTGTCTCAAACATTTGTCCATCCTCACTCATCGCACCCTACAGAAGGCCTCTTCAATATGCATCGCACCTGGCTAGTGTAGCTGTCAGTATGCATCGCACCTTGATAGTGGAGTAGTCAGTATGGTCTTGTTTTGGCCAGTTCTGAGTGGTTTTTCAGGTGGAACTTCTGGGGAATGATGTAATCAGTTGACCATGATCCTTTAGGGTATGAAATAACACTTTTAGGGGTTAAAGAGCCCTAGTTTATCAAGATATAAGATTGGGGTTGAAATTCCCAAATATGTCTATAGCAATTGCCCCCTAAAGCATGAAGTTGTATGATGTCAGGTTAAATGATTTATCATGAGGATCCGAGGTTTTCGAAACTGGAAGGTGACCTGTATAAGATACAACACAATACATCATCATAATATAATTTTCATGATCCAGTTAAGGTGGGCATTCCCATTCTCAACTTTATAAATTCATTTCATGTACATAGAAAAGGTAGTCACCTGTATATGAAGACTGGTGATTCCTCAAATGTAGAGTTATCACTCATGGTTCGGATGACTACCTGTGTAGCTTCTGTGTGCATTGATGTCTTTATATTCCTGAATATATTGCAGCCCGAATGGATGAAACTAGATCTGGGGTCTTCAATCTCATTCAATCTTCGCTCGAAGTACAAGTCGAGCCATGTGAAGAGATGTTCTGAAGTCGAACATGGAAAGACATTGCCTAATTACCAGCCAATAATGTAAGTTGTTAACAGACGCGAGAGGAATCACTGATAATGATAATGACCCTCAAGGTACTATAGTATAGTTCACGTGGTGTGAATATGTGATCCGATGTCGAACACCATGCAAAATCTTTCAGTCGAAGGCCATTGATGTTAACCTGTTGCCGAAAGTTAGAAACTTGCCATTGAGACATGCAAGCTTCAAAGTACTGAAAGGGTTGTTTCTAGGTCAACTTCTTGGATAATGAGCTGATGTCGACAAGAAGTGACCCATCGTAGGAGGGCCTTAATGTATCCCACATCTATGACACGAAATGAAGCAAATGATTTTCTGGAGGTGAAAACGATCTGATGACACAAGGTTCAAGAATGGCAGTCATGAAAAATGGAGGGTGAAGGTATTGCAGTGGATGAGGTATTAAATGGGTGGTGGTTTCTCAACTGAATGACTTTTCTTGAACATATTGGCGATACTGAGATGGATTGGTAGCGTTAACCCCAAATGATGGATGGTGTGGAGGTCTAATGGTGAAATGGCCGGTGAACGGAATAACCCAACCTGACTCAATCATGGTGATGGAGTGAAAGTGTCATGTTCAAGAGCGACCTGCTACCATAAAATTCTTCAAGTTTTCTTCCCTTTTTCCCCAGTCATTGCTGACTAATACCTCTTTATTTTTGTCAAGCTTGAGGAGGATAACATATGCTTGTTCTATAATTTTCCCTTCGGGCAAACCTATTGCTACATTTTAGCAAGTCTAGTGACAGTGAAACTCGTTCTTGCCTAGGTGGACAAGTTCGTCGCTGTTGTTTTAACGAGTTTAACGACAAAGACAACTCGGTCCTTTTCATGTTTAGAGAGTTTGAAAAGGGACGAAAAGGAAACTCTAATAGTTCTTTTTCGTAGCATAATCCCTTAAGTCTGAAAAAAGGATAAAATAATACAAAAGGGATGACTTTTCGATCACTTTAGCGAGCCGAAAAAGACAAGTGCTTGAACTTTTTTATGAGATAATCCCTCAGGTCCGAAAAATATTAAAATATACAAGAGCGATAGCATTTCGATTACTTTAACGAGCTGAAAAAGCCAATAGCTTGAGAATATTTTCATATTTAATGAGTCTGAAAAGAGTTTAAAGGAAACTCTTTTTTTGAGGAATGAGTGGTGTTTACGGTAGCAACTAGTTCCGGGTAAGCTTGGAACTTCTCAAAACATGGTGATGTGAAGAGGTTGGTTAACAAGACCACTCATCGCAACTGTTCCTCAAAAGGGTAAACAATCAAGTGGAAACGTATGATCGGCCAAAAGAATGGAGGTGATGGCAGGAACACAACTAAGGTTTAAAAGGCTGATAGTAGGGCAATCACAAAGGTTATTTACCAGAGGCGGGTTTATTTTTTAATGAGCTTGAACCTTGCGGTAACATATGCTCAGTGGTAGGTTTATTTTTTAATGAGCTTAAACCACGCGACAACATGCTCAGTGGTAGGTTTATTTTTTAACGAGCTTAAACCATGCGACAACATGCATAGTTTTTAGTTTTTATTTTCATGTAAAAGCTAGAAACAACAAAACTAGAAAAGACAAAGCTAGAAGAAAAATAAAAAGCTAAGGAACTACTGAGGTTAGGTAGGATAGTTTCATCAGCGTTTAGACAAAACACTTCCTTTGATTTGTCCACAGAGCAGAAAAAGGTGAATGGTGTGTTAGACCAATCACCTAACCCAAGAAAAAAAGTTAAAAACTAAAAAGCTAAAAAGCTAAAAGGCTTGAAAATAACATAATAATAATAAAAAGTTTTGCATGCCCCCAACATGATGAAAAGGAGAGTCTCTTAGTAACCATATGGAAATCATTGTGATTAAGCGGGATGATTTTTTGTCAGCGATTAGACAAAACAATTCCTTGGAAAACACAGTAACAAAACACTTCCTTGGCTTCGTCCACATAGTGGACAAAAGTGAATGATGTGAGATGACACTTCCAATCACATAACCTACAAGGACACCTATCTTTTTAGCTGGGTTCGTCTCAAAATAGACAAGGTTGCATGCCCCCTAAGCTTCGTTACATTCACCAGACTACTTGCGGTAATTAGGTGGATGGAATGAAGGTTGAAGAGACATTCTCGACTGATCAGGACCCGAAAAACTACTAAAAATAGTAAGTTGTGCTACAATTAAGGAAACTGAAAATGCTGAGAGAAACAATGATAATGATCCAGATGGACTTGGTAGGTGGCCACCAATATCCACCTGGATCATTCCTCCCCCCTTAGGAAGCAATGGTCCCCATTGCGTTGAGTTCCTCCATGAGATGAGGAAACTTTTGTTGACTGGTCGCCGGTGAGCCAGCTTTGCCCTGTGAAGGAATTGCCTGTTTTGACAACTCGATATAGTTGATATTCTGGTGGCGAGTGTTCTTGATGTGTGTGCCATGATCCGATCAGTTGCAAGCTGTTCCATCAACATCTGGATTAATTTTGTGGTGTGATTGTTTCTGCAGTGTCGGAAAGTGTTAGCAATGGTGGGAAGTATGGCCGAAGGCGGTCCCACATTGGAATATGGATGCAGGCAAAGGAATGGGGGAATGCTTGAGCTCAAATGCATTGTCTCCATAGCCCCTTAGTAATGGTGGTAAGGACCATATCGAAGTGGTCTTCAGTTTCCGATAGGCTCCAGTAAGGCGTTCTTTTGCAAATGCAACCAGACTTTGTCACCCACCTGAAACTTGTGTGGCACCTCGATGTTGATCATGTCGCTTGCTTGTACTTGGCATTTGATTTTCCCCAGAATGTCATGGACCTGTTGGCGAATATGTTGAATGTGCTCAATGAAGCTGGTTGGCCTTATTTGTTGCAGACTGGACATGAGCTGAATCTGTGTGAGTAGCTGCAAATGGCATGGCCACATCGATGGGGCATAGTGGCTGGAATCCCAAGCCCACCTGAAAAGGGTTGTGGCTAGTGCTGTGAAGAGCTCGGTTGTAGTTGTGTTGAACATAGGGGGGGCTCTCGTCCCATGTGCGTGGATGCTTTGAGTTATACATGCGCAGAATGTGCACAATCATCCTATTGACAACCTCTGTCTGGCCATCAGTTTGAGGATGGAAGGTTGTGGACTTAGTGAGTTTGGTGTCCAGCATTGACCAGAGACAGGACCAAAATGTACTGAGGAAATGACTGTCCCGATCTGAGATGATAGACTGTGGGATCCCAAAGTGCACCCATACTCATTCAAAGAAAAGTTTAGCAGTGGATTCTGCTATGATATTCTTCTTGCAGGCCGCCATAATGGCCATCTTTGAGAACCTGTCAACGACCACAAAAACACAGTCATTTCCATGTTTAGTGGAAGGAAGGCCTGACATGTAATCCATGGAGATGGATTCCCAAGGTCGACTAGGGGTAGGCAGCGGGGCATAGAGGCCTCGCTGCTTGATGGTCGGTTTGGCAATGGCACAGGCAGTACATGATCTGATGTACTTCCAACATCCTTTCGAAGATTCGGCCAATAGAAATACTTTTGCAACACTTCCACCGTTTTCTCAACCACGAAATGCCCAGCAGCCCAATTGTAGTGTGATTCCCAAATCATCTTGGCACGCTCGCTGGAAGGAACACAAAGGTGACCCAGGTGGCATAAAAGGGCATCCTGGAGGTGAAAATCTGGAACATGCTGACCTTCCAAGAGTGTCTGGTATGTGTGGCCGAATTCTGGGTCGCTTTTGTAGAGAAGTGGCCAGTCAGAAGTCTCATGCCCACAAGAGTTGAGCACAGTGGTTAATGCCATGATCGGTGGTCAACTGAGGCAATCTGCAACATTATTGGTGATGTCCTTCTTATATTTGATATTCAAATGAAACTGTTGCAGGTATGTAGACCACTTCTGATGGCGATCATTCTGCAATTTCCCTTGGGTCTGTATGAACTGCAGGGTTCGATGGTCGGTGTGGATGACCGTTTCCTTCCCAAAAATGTAATGCTTCCATTGTCGACGAGCCTGCACAATGGAATACATCTATTTATCATAAGTGGGATACTTCCGGACTGTGTCTGAAAGTGTTTCACTATGATATGCCACTGGATGCCCGTGTTGAGTAAGGACTGCCCCAATAGCATAGTCAGAGGCATCTTTCTCGACCTCGAATGGTTGTTGCAAATCTAGTAACGCGAGCACTGGTGCTGTGCAGAGGCGATCTTTCAACTCTATGAATGTCTTCTGTTGATATTCAGACGAAAAGAACTTTGCTTTGGATCCTCCCTTGGTGACTTGACTCAAGGGCCAAGTGATATGAGAAAACCCCAACACGAACCTGCAGTAGAAGTTGGCAAGACCTAGAAAGCTACAGAGCTCTGTCAAAGTGGTTGGAGATGGCCAATCTCGAATGACTTGGATCTTGGCTGGATCCACATGCACCCCCTGTTCATCAACAATGTATCCTAGATACTGAACCTAGGTCATGCCAAACGTGCATTTCTCGAAATTAGCACACAGCTTGTGCTATCGCAGTTGTTGGAGGACCTGTCGGATGTGGTGGAGGTGCTCTTCCCAACTCTGGCAGAAGATCAGAATGTCATCCAAGTATACCACTACAAATGAGTTGGTGAATGGCCGCAAGATGTCATCCATTATCCTCATGAAGGTTGTAGGAGCATTCGTCAATCCGAAAGGCATAACCAACCATTCGAAAAGGCCCTCCTTGGCTTTGAAGGCAGTCTTCCACACATCGGAGGGTTTGATTCGTACCTGGTGATATCCTGACTTCAAATCGATCTTGCTGAAATATTTGGCCCCCTTCAGTTGGTCCAAGAGGTCATCAATCCGTGGGATCGGGTACCTATTACAGACAGTGATCTTGTTTAGCGCCCGATAGTCAATGCAGAGTCTCCAAGTCCCATCCTTCTTCTGTACCAACACAATCGGGCTCCCACAAGGTGATGAACTTGGACGGATGTGACCTTTCTGTAGCAGCTCCTGAATCTGCCTCTTGATTTCATCATTCTCCAGAATAGAGTGCCGATAGATTTGTCCATTGGGCAGTGGTGCATCTGGGGTTAAATCAATGGAGTGCTTGACCTGACAGTGTAGAGGAATCCCTGCGGGGGAGGGGAAGATATCTTCGTACTCTTCCACAACCTTGTCCATCTGTAGTTGTTGTGCGGAGGGGCCCTGTTTGGAGGTCGTGGCCACCATCTTCTTCGTTCCTTGAGGGCGTATCATCAGGAAAACAAATTTCTCAGTTTTGGAAACGAGCTTACTACATTGTTTTGCAATAATCAAAGAGATGGCGCTAGGCAGTGCTACGTCTGGTATCCTGTACAACTTATTTCCCAAAGTAACAATAACAACACGGGGCCTTGATTCATACATAGCATGTCGCTTCCACAAGTAAGGTTGTCCTAATAATACATCACAAATTTCAAGGGGAGCAATGTCACACAATACCTCATCCGTGAAGGGCTTGATGTTGTATGGAAGGTGACACTACTGGCTCACGCAAAGATCTCGTCCTTGGTGAAGCCACCCGATGGTGTACGGTTGTGGATGTGTTGTGGTTGGTAAGCCCAGCCGCTTCATGACCTCTGCCGAAATGAGGTTCTTTTGGCTCCCATTGTCGACAATGAACTATAGCGGGGAGCCTTTTACCCACATTTGGGAGTGGAAGAGACGCTCCTCCTCCTCTGGATCTTCGGGTTTCTCCTTCTAGATTTTCGTGGTGGCAACGGTGGCGTTGGGCTCCGCATCGATAATCTGCTTCCCTTTGCCATTCCTCTTGTCGGGTTTTGACTCAGAGGAACATGCATCTAATTTTGAAACCTTTAGCTTGGCCACCAGTGATTGTTTGGCCCAACACTCGCTTCTGTTGTGAGTGGAGCTCTTATGGAACTCACACCACTTTCTTGTGTCCTTTTTCGGCTTCACGGCACTGTTCTTTGCTTGTAGCTTTGGCGGGTTTTCTTGGGCTGCCCCGCCTTGGCTTTGTCCTCTGTTCTGCGGTTTGGGGGCACCTTTCCCTTGCTTCAGATTCGCAAATCCAAAGTCTCGCTTCTTCTGTTTAAACTTTTGCTCGACCTTGACGGCATACCGGTATGCCGTGCCGAGCGAGGGGATGTTCAGGAATTCTATTTCTTCCTGGATGTACTTGTACACGCAGTCGCGGTATTTGAGTATCAAATGCTGCTCCGAATCCTTGATACCCAACTTTGTGCGAAGGGTATGGAAAATATTGGTAAACTCTGACACGTCTTGGTCCCTTCTCTGTCGCAGCGTGGTCCACTTTATGTATTGATCCTCATAGCTTCCAATAGGGTAGTACTGCCCCTTGATGGCCTCTCGGAATGAATCTCAAGTGGGTGCGGCTGAAAACAATGAGCATGTACTTTCATCCTTCTGTTCACAGTAGGTTTCCCACCAGTCCTTGACGTGGGGGGCTGCTTTGAGAAGAGCGAAAATAATCTTTTCTCGACTGGAAAAATCATGAACAGAAAAATAACCCTCTAGCAGATTTAACCATTTATCGACGGCGTTTGCGTCTATTTGACCCTCGAATATGGGGATTTCAAAATTAACTTGTACCTTAAACAATGTGGTGTTTCCAGAGTAGCTGTGGAAGCTGATGCGTCGCCCCTGGGTAGCCGCTGAAGGATTTGGGTGAAGTTGTCCATCATCGCGTTCCTTTGTCGCTCGAGGGCTTCTTCGAGCAAGATTTTGACAGGATCTCCTGCCCCCTCGTCTTTCTTTTCATCCGCCATGGGAGGTCGTCGGGATTTGCGAGGCTGGTCTTGCAAAGGTTCGACCAGTTCAAGCCCTAACTCCTTATATTCCGACCTTGTTGGGGACATGCAAAGAAAAACAGAGAAAAAGTAGACCGCTTTGATACCACTGTTTCGGATTGAAATAGGAATGCAACAAAGTACAAAGATAACCATAAACACAGAGATGCAACAGAAATAATACTTCATTTCATTAATGTAAAATACTGAAATATGCTTACAAACAGAATTGGAAATAAACCAGCTAGGGCGATGGTAACTTGTCTCTGAGAAGAGATGTGGCGGCTACATGCCTCTGAACTATGTTACAATGAGGCTCGAAGGCCTATTTATTGTTGAGAAACAATGGAAACCCTTAACATTCCAAAACCTAACCCTAGAAGATGAAACGCCAAACTGTGGGCCCCGTTTGGGTAAATTGGTACATCAACTTTCCGGGGTCGTAACTTTGGCATACGATCTCCGTTTGACGCGCGCAGTATCTCATTAGAAAGATCTATCTGAGAACTATAACTTTGGGAGGAGCAACATCGGTCCATGGACCCATGTTGCTCTCAGTTTTCCCAAAAAATGTCGTTTAGGGCCTCAAAACGGCTCCAGAAGTTCAGGACCCGAAAAACTGCTAAAAATAGTAAACTGGGCTACAATTAAGGAAACTGAAAAGCTAAAAGAAACAATGGTGCGGGTCCAAGTGGATTTCGCAGGTGGCCACCAATATCCACCTGGATCACATCCATTCGAATATCCTTCCATCAGCTAAAAGTACACACAACCAAATCAGGAGTACTAAAAGACAGCCAAGCAAGTGGAAGTACAAGTAGCCTCCCTACTAGAAGGCAGCTGAGCTAGTGAAAGTGAAAGGACGAGTTACCATTAAGTTGGGAGATGTACCTCCCTAATTTTGAGGGAAGTCGTTGAGACTTTAGATGTATAAATAAAGAGGCTTAGGACCTCAGTTTTTTTAGGCAGTTAACTAATAGTCAGTCAGTCAGTTAGCAAGTATTCGAACCTTCTGACTTGTAACAATTTGATGTAATACAATGTTCTTTGATAATGAAGATGAGTTTTGATTTGAGCTAGCACTGAGTTAACTTAGAGGGCTGAAGCTCTTGGGTTAGGGCCCAACCCTAGCAGCGAAAGTTCCTCTTTCTTGTTTTGTATTCTAGCATAGATTCCTGCTTTTTGTTCGTTTACTTAAGCAGTTCATTTCCATTACAGCAATAGCATAGATGCATGGTTTGATTGTTCATTTGGTTAAATAGATGCATTTTCATTACAGTGGTTCAACACAAATTTTTGGTTTCCTGCTCATTGACTTAAGTAGTTTCCTATTTCCTGTTCATTTGCTTGAATAGTTGCAGTCCATTACAGCAGGGTGAATAGAGTAGTTGTGTTTCAATTTGTTCCATTTATGCTTTCATTTAATCAGTAGGTTCGCAAAGAAAAGATCCATTAGGATGCTCACAGGGGTCTCGGCCTCACCTCCTCCCTTTGGGACCATGATGTGAGGAAGAAACCCTGCAGCAACCCCAAAAACACAGGTTTTTGATTTTCATAGGGTTTGTTGTTTAATGCAATCACGTGGTTCATCATATCGTTGCTTGGTTCGTTTCATGATCATTCACTCATTTCCTAGTCATCTGTCCCTTCACCCTCTGCCTAAGACCTCGCTCATACTGTCATTCTCCTTCGGCTCGAAACGCTTGTGCAGGAGTTGATAATTCATGTTTAAACAGTTTTACCGGTAAAACTCATTTCACAAGCCAAATTGTCCAATCACCGCTCAAATCCACTTTTCGCGTTTGAGTCTTGACTTTTTTTTGCCCTTTAAATCCCCACCGTCGATCTGCCTTGTTAGATTCGACTGCTGTCGCGCACCCACTCACCAACCTACTCAGTCACATCTCCGCTGTAGATCTGCCTTGCTAGATTCGACGACCATTGCACCATATCCTGTGGATTTCCTTCCAACCATCATCGGGATGAGATCACGCGAGATGGGCGGTTTCCCCGTGCTACGTGTCGACTGGGGAGGCTAATCGCGCAAAATTCTACAAAATCATTTACGGCTTTGAGGGCATGTGAGATACAACTTACTGCCCTCCAAACCCGCTCGTCATTTCCGCACGTTTCTTTTCGCGCTCCAATCTCCACCGTCGATCTGCCCTGCTAGATCTGATGGCTGTCGCATCACCCGATCGCTTTATCGCCTTGAACTCTCCACTGTTGATCTGTCTCTTGATCTGACGGCTATCACTTCACCCGATCACCAACTGGCTTGGCTGATCTCTGCTGTTCATCTGCCGATTGCCTCCGCGATATAATCCCAGTCGTCCATCCTGTTAGACCACCATGTCCACCCATTTGCCTACGTACCCTCTTACTGTCCGATCTCAACCGTTCATTTACCCTTCACCCGCCTGATCCAACGGTCCTCATGCGCTGTTGCTCATTACATCCTCTTTTCACCATTTTGACCTCTAACTGCTTTTTCCGCTTATACACAGACTTAGCCTAGTTCCATTTCTGACCCCTTAGTCTAGTTTTGATGCTTTACTCCTGCAACTTAGATAATTAACATTAGATTAGTGTTGCTTAGCAATTCTGCTAGACTCGCTGTTTTCATGATTAATTAGGTTATGGTGATTTAGGTTTGCATGTTGTTTTCTTCATTTTTGCAGTAGAATAACTCTCCCCTAGAATAGGTTTGCTCTCCTTTCGTCAAAATCAAGCTTCTTTTGACCCTATAGAAGTCTGGCTTGGAACCCCTGGGGTCTCTTGCTAGATGAGCAGTGACAACAGGCAGTGCCTTCACTTCTACTTGTGTATATAGCACAGTCACCTCCAAGTTTGTATGAACCCCGGGTTGATAAGTAAAGTTGGTAGCCCTGGGAGTTCCAGCATTCTTGCTGCAATACCTAAGCTCACCAAGAAGCTTGTGGTGAACTATCACTATTTGTAGTCAATTGCTGAACACTGCGGTTAACGAGCGAAAACTTCTGTCAATTGAAAAAATGCAAGATTAGCTTCCACTCGCAGGGAGGAAGAGGTGTGCGAGCGACTAAGAGCTTCCATTCGCTCCCTTGAGCTAGCAAGCCAGCAACTACAGTCGAACTTTTCCTTTGGTAAGCCAACAACTATGACCCAAAACCCTAGAAACACGCACGAGCTTCAAACCCTGTAATTTCTCTTTCGTGCGAATCAATTCTCAGTGGACGTGCCTCAAACCTGTGCGAGCCAACACCAAGAAAGAGAATAGAAGAATGTCTCATGATGATGTCCAAATGAGGTTGAAGTCACTTGTATTTATAGCCTTCCAAGGGTTTCCAATTTGCTTTGAGGTCGACCTGATCAAATATGCACATGTGGGCTTTTAATTCAAAATTACAGTTTCCCTTATCCAAATTGAGCGCTTCAATAGTCAAAATTGGTCCTCTCGAGAAGAGGAATGTCGTTCCATGGTTGGAATTTGTCACTGCGCTGCCAAATTAACACTCCCTCTCAGCTAGGGAGAATTTCCAACTGCATTATGTAGTCATCGCAAGAATCATGTCATCAAATCATATCCAATCTCAAGTATCTCATTATCAAATGCCATCACTGCTCATCTCTTACTTATTCCTGCTTATCTCTTGATTGTCACTACTTATATGATGAACATTCTCGAATCTAAAAGAAGAAGAATTTGACATCGAAAGGGAGCTCAATCTACCACCCTCTATCCATTGGGGAGCCACTGCTACCACTCAGAATTATTTTCAGCGGGGAGCCAAATCTACGACCTGCATCAACATTGGAGAGCCTAGCTCAATCTGGAACAACATCAGGGAGCACATCTCAACTTGGAACCACATCGGGGAGCTTAGTCTCAACTCGAAATCTCATGGCTGAGCTAAACATCTACAACCCCATATCGAGCAATAAGTGATTAAGGGGAGCACATCTCAACCCATCCTATTGACTACTGATCTTTCCAAAAATGACCCTCAAGAGTCATGTGGTAGAACACCTACATCATAATCCGAGCTTGGGCATGATACCTGACTTACCAAAAGGTAAGGATCACACGCCCCCAAGGCTCCTCAACTTGTTGGCTAGATGGGGAGGGACGATCCCAACAAGCTCGACTTGTGGGTATGATGCCAACTGGGGTATACTCTGTAAAGACCAAGATAGGGGAGCAACATCTCCAACCCTATGGGTAACATATAGGTATGATACCCTATTGTCCAGAGATCCCTCAACCCCAGGAGCCCTCCATCTCAATTCCACACCCTCGGAGATTAAACAGGGGGGAAGAGCTGGCTCAGTGTCCTCGATTAGCGATTCTTTCTGTAGATCAGAAACATATTATCGTGCTCATATCTGGTAATCATCATGTCTCAATAGCAACAGGTTATCAAATCAAATATCATTTTAGAACAAAAATATATATATCACAAAAGGATACCTTATTCATCGTCCCTCTCATGGAGGTGCCAACCACAAGCCTAAGCTTGTCTCGTACAACAGTACTCTCTCAATATATGAAGGTATCTTAGTCCCAGCTCTATATGAGATTTTCTGCCAACTGGATCCCACTAAATATTATCATAATGTATTCCTGTCATATCCAGATCCTGCTCAAATAGCTCTCCAAAGAGCTTCTTCATCTTGCCTCATAGCTAGCCATGTCGTACTCAACCTCAGTCGTGTTTAAAGTTACGGACTTCTCATCCAAAATATCATGGCATATCTCATACTAAGGCAACACACAGATGTGCTTATATCATCAATCACGATCTTGATAGTACATATGTGCAGTGACATATCATAGATGATCTCAGACCAAAAATCGATCTTCCCATGCAAATATCTCGAAGGGTGCTTGGTGGCAACTCATGTGTATGAAGTGGCTCAATCATGAATTCACTCAGGTTCGATGCACAACATATATATATCTATATCTATCTATATATATATATATATTATATATATATATATATAATATATATATATATATATATACACGGTTGTTCAAGCGGAACATCAATGCATCAATCAACTGCTAGTTGCTAAGTCAAGTTCAACAATATCTCGTCACAACTTCTTGAAATTCAATTGGAGTGTCCAAGGATTTCCAATTACACTTTCCAAAAATTCTTGAATAGCTTTATGATGTAGATTTTCTTTTCCAAACTTCAAAAAGTAATTCATTATGCCATGTTTCTTCATTTTGAACCTCAGAGGCCAACTCCCTCTTACTTTGATCATCAGAGGCTCATTACCTGTCAAGAGTAGGCTATCAATATATAAAACCAAAATCAAAGTCATACCTTGGACCACTTTTGAAGTAGAGGTTTGGATCGACACATCTTCCTGGCTTCACCAGGTAACTGTCAATGCAAACACACTAAGCTCAGGGAGCTTGCTTCATACAATGCTTTCTGCAAACATAACACTTTACCAAACCAATATGCTCAACCTTACACAAATCAACACTGTGCAATCATCAACTAAGTCAGCTTATCAAAGTTTAGATGCCAGACCAAAACTAATATCAAAATCATCAATATCACTGTAACAAATTCTTTCGACCAAGTGATAGGTAGAGCTCACATCCAAATATCAAGTTATGACTTCATCTATAGTCATGCCAACAAATTGTCATTTACCAAGCAATATCAAACCAAAATTCATCAATTCATCCTCATGATCATAATATAAATCATTTCTGTCACTAGATGCAAATGCATACACCAAGGATAAGTCACGCAAGCTCCATCCATTTATTGTGAAATTACTTCATACTGAATCACAATTGTTTATACTTCAACCATTGTGCCAAGGACAATGAGGCCAAAACCATTATTCAATACCAATATTAGTCATTGAAAGTTGCTATGCGCACATAGCACTGTCATTAAGGAAAATCATCAGATCAAAACTCTAACTTGTCATCATTGTGAATTCAAATAACCCATAAGCCAAAACATATCTATGAACCATCAAGCATCATGTCAAAGTTCTAAAACATCTTCAATCATTCAAACCAATATGCTCACTAAGTCAATCCAATAGGTCAAATCTTGTCAAACCCATGTAATTGTTATCATATACTTTCATACACTAGCTTCAATGATCAAATCGAAATAACATACTAATATGCATATTCCGATCACTTGAAAACACAAGTTTAGTCAGCATATTCACATTCTCTCTAGAAAGTCAAATATTCAACTTTTCTTGCTCATAGGACATTCTATTGTTTGCTCCATGTCTGTAGGATTGACATGCTCTTGGTGCATTCTTGATTTTATGCATAAGGCTTTAGATTTTGTGACCTGTAGGCAATGGGCATAACCGTACTCATAGGCTTTCTTTCGCAAGGTTGTGAGGCTTATAGCTGCACTGATAAGATTGCTTCCATACTGTTGGGGTTTAAACTAAGGGAAACCCTCTCTTCTCAGATCAGAACTTGTTGTTGACTATCAACATCAGATATTTCATGTATTCATGTCAAAAATCTTACTTCAATAATAAAGAATCTTCTATGCAAATGATAATAGGTGTAGGGATCTTATGGAGAGATTCTCCCTCTGAATGAGTTTCCCCTTTAGCCATTATTATTCAAGTCATCAACTTGTCTATAATATTGTCATGTATCAAAACTGTTAGATCATAAAATCAAGCTATATCAGATTCTAAAACATATATCCATCATGGTCATAACATGTTAGCTTCAGGTACTTCATAATTACTTCATGACATCAATCTTTCATCAAGGGTTAATGTCAAATTGCTAATAGGAGTATACTTCAAGAATCATGATCACAACATAGCTCAATCCATCAAGTTAGAGCATTCAATTTTACAATATGTCATAATTACTAAGCTCATCACAGTCAACAAAAAGACCCTGAATATCAATCTCATTGTTACTTTTCTATCATCATGGTTATCATGCTTATCACAAGCATTATCAATAGTATCAAGCCACCCTATATAAGAATCAATGTGCAAACCTTCTTTACGGGATCAAGATATCCAAAACAATATATGTTAGCCAAACATCAAGTATACCAATATATCAAAAAAATCAATATTTCTAAGTAGCTTCATCATATCTAAAAAGTAAGATACTTGTTCAATACCAAGTGCACCATTTCATCATAAGTAACATAAATGAAAATCACTTTCATATGCATGCATGAGCCATTTGTGAAGGTGATATACTCATCATACCTTAGGACTCACCTTTCCATCCAATATTGCAGCTGAAACATAACATTGAAACAATGTGCCATACATACCTTATAGTATTCAAATACATGTGCACCTTCTTATTTTACATAGGTAACTGTAGCATTTTGTCACCTTTTCATCAAGTGCCTCTTTACCTTTTCCGACGCTGGTTCTTCTCTTCATGCACTAGCCATGATCCTCAAGAAGGATCCACTTATCACAACTCATCAGAAGGTTAGAAGCATCCAAATACTCAAATATACATGTAGGAAGTAATAATCAAAACAATAATAAGATTGTAAACAAAAGTAAGGACATAAAGGAGCAACATAAATCGAAAAGTACATATCTTCAATGGGAGGTGATCATCTCCCTCTGAATCAACCTTCAAGAGTCGTGATTATCCATTGCCCATATAACACTTATTGCCTTCAATATATATTCATCAACTTCATCAATAACTAAGGCCGAATAGAGACTATCCCATCTAAGACTTCAACAAATCTATCACAAGTGCTTGAACATCTTCACATTGATCATGCTAGGATCTCTAGATTGTATATCTCAAATCTTTGCCATAGACTAAGGTTTCTTCCAAACTGTAACCTTATAATATCCATCAAACCCTAATAACCAAATTGCCTAGGGTTTCCTTCAAACCCTAGAATTTTAGGTCTCTTGCATCCTTCAAAGGTGTCTTCATAGTGGTGTTCTTCAATGATTTTTCTTCAACCCAACTTTGAAACCATGTTAAATTTTCTTAGGGCTATATTGTTCGTTGCTTTCATAATTGCATTTCTTCATTTACACATTAAATTCACCCCATAACATCATAATATTATTTATATTTATATCATTATTCAACAACATATGCAACTATGTAGAAAGAACAATATCATCAACAATGCAGCGAAACATAAAGGAACAACAAAAGAAAAACATTCACACATAGAGACACTAGGATTGGTCGAAGACCAGGGAAAAACCCACTATGGGGAAAACCCTTTCAAATTCTTCTTCTTATTAGATTGTCATTAAATGATTCGACAAAAGAGAGTACAATGATCCATATCTTCAGTCATAAACCTATCCAGCAAAATCAGCTAAACAATATCGATGAAATGAACCTAACAATGCTCCTACTCAAAATCCTAATTCAGAAGCTTGTGATGAACTGTCACTATTGCAGTGAATTGCTGCTGCAGTCAACGAGCGAATACTTCGGTCAACTGAAAAAATGCAAGTTTAGGTTCCAGTTGTAGGGAGGAAGAGGTGTGCGAGCGATTGAGAACTTCAAGTTGTTGGAAATACTGAGAGGGGGGGGGGGTGAATCAGTGTTCTTTTTCAATTGTTACTTTTACCAGTTAGATCACATATATTTAGAACACAAAATGAACAACAATAAGAATAAATGCTTTTATTAATTTCTTCTATAAATCAAGTACAATATATGTAGGGCTCCAACCCTAGATGAAGACACTGATCTTCAATCTCCCAGGGTCCAACCTTTATTTGCCAAGCACCAACTTGGACTTCAAGGCTCCAACCTTGTCAATTCTGAGGCACCAACCCCAAGGGCTCCAACCCAATATCTGGTTCAGGCTCCAACCTGGTTTCTTGAGGACTCCAATACTCTAGGGCTCCAACCCTATTTTCCAAGGCACCAACCTTGTCTTTTCGAGGCTCCAACCTCTTGGGCTCCACTTCGTTAAGATATGTTTGGTTATACTTCACGACTCCCAATGTCTTCTTCAACGAGCCTTGTCTATCTTCGTCTTCACTATAGTCTCCACGTTATGTCATCAATGACAACCTGGATCTCTTCACATGAAAGTGTCTCCGCTATCCTTCATGGTACCCAATCAAATTCTTCAAGTCACCTCATGATGGCATCATCATTGCATCATGGTCTTCAATAGTAACTTCATTGTGTCTACAATGAACTGCACTAAGCCTCAAAGTCTGCATCAAATATTTCTTCTAAGAATTCTTTAATATACCTCAACGCTGCTGCTTCAAGGATGCTTCTATACGTCTCCAAAAGATTGCTTCAATACTTCAACCAAGCTTGCTGCAACAATTCCTCTTCAATTTGTCCTCAATAAGCTTTTCAATCAGTCAACCAAGCTGATAATGAACTATAGATCTGAATTCTTACTCCACAGGGCCGAGGTACAGGACAATGCCACTTCTTTTTACAAATATGAACTTACAAACTTCTGTTTATATGTAAAGAAGATGTTCTATACAGGTCAAGGTTAGTTTCCACAGATTTGAGTGATTAATCTCCACAGGACTGAGGTATCTTCTGCCCAAAACGGAGATCTGTTCACAGATCTTCCACAGGGTCAAAAAAACAGACCTGAACCTCCTTTACACAGGAGCAAAATCACAATTCCAAAACTGTTCCAAATGAACTCTCATATCTGAATTCTGCTATCACTGTCTTGGGCTGCTACAGGTGGCTTCGAGATTCAGATTCTTTACAAAACAATGATGTAGTATGCACTTAAAATATCAAACTTCGTATCCCTGTTTTCGGATCCAAATTATGTATCTACTTTTAGAGCGAGGCGCACAAACATGTATATATACCTTTTTATGAGTCGAATTGTTATGTATGAAGGAGAGCCAACAATCATATTTTTAGTAGCCGACATATCTTTAGGATATTATAACAATTTTTTTGTTTGCCATGTGATTGTTGATTTTTGGTAGCATTGGATGTGCTCTAGCGATGAAAATTGGTGGAGAGGTTAAGGCATATGAGATCTCCAAGACCCAAAAATCGTTTGGGGAAATTCCACCCAGATGGAGAGATAAATAATTAATATTTTTAATGGGGGTTCCTAAGTATAAACTTAGGAAAATTAAAATATTAATGTGTAATAATATAATATGGGCGAGAAAGTTCTAAATAATGAGGATCAATCCAGATTTAATCCTAGCTGTTGATTAGGGACTTAATCTCGACTGTTGATTTGTCAACAGGAAAAGTATAAGAGGAGGCTTGAGGGTCAGTTGGAGACACACCAAGTTGATCAGTCAATTCGATTTTCTGGGGCAGGGTTTGCTGAGAAATCAAGTTAGTGATTTGTTGCAGTGAGGGGCAGTGTGACAGAGTGACAGCGCAAAGCTAGGAAGGCTGACACAGAGGTTGAGGAGGCCAGCGCAGAGGGCCAAGATGCTGACGCAGAGGAAGCAGATGCTGACGCAAAGGGCTGCAGAGCTGACGCTGGGCTGAAGAGGCAACGCTGAGGAATTTTCATGGGGCAGACTAAGAGCTGGTTAGATGACGCAAAGCTGTAGAGGGTGATGCAGTTCTTGAGGGTAGCTCGGAGAAGCTTTCACTGTCCAGCTGAGGGAACAATTGAAGTCACTATGAGGCTATTCATCTGGTTGCTGATTAGCCAAAACATCTGTCTCCGAAGAAAGGTACTTCTGCCAAGGAAAATCTCTGAAGGGTGAGCCATTTCTGGCACCCTATTTGTATTCAGAAAACTGCATAATAATAAAACCCTCATATCTGCTGCACTCGGTTTTCCCGCATTGGGTTTTTCCGTGGATGATTGTCCAAAAATAACGGTGTCCCTTGTGTTGTCTCAGTTTATATCAGTTGTTGATCTGTATATGTGTGAAGGCTGCATTTGTGTTTATTTCGATATTTATATTAATAAATAACTTGTTAATGGAAAGAACAAGTAGGAGATAATAAACCAGATAATGCAGTAGGGATTTATGATGTGTCAGACTTAGAAATTTCCACATGGTATCAGAGGGATTGCAGATCACAGGAGGACTGAAGACGCCAGTAGGAGGAACTTGAAAAATTTGTAGCAGAAGCAGCTGTTCCGAGAGATAACGCTGTTCCAGAGCAGAAGCAGCAAGAGAAGAAGTGATGCAGGGCTTGCGGCATCATTTCGAGCCAAGGGAAGGGGCCAGTGCAGAGGCAGAGTGAGGCAGAAGAGGCTCACGAAGAGCCACGTCACCCTGCTCAGCCAAGTAGGATTGACACAGTTGGCCAGAGGGGCAGATTCAGCCTTTGTTGGGATTGCGCATAGCCTAAAAAGCTTAGTGTCTTCAGTTGTCGGGGCTTGGAGAGCTGTGGGCAAATTGTGATTTGAGGAGTTGGTGGGATGCTGTTTTTGTCGATACAAAACAATGTCTAAGGAGAGGGAACCAAAGTATAGGGAATCACTATCTTGACGGATTTCTAGCCAAGGAATCCAGATCCGAATTGCAATTGCAAGGAGGATTGGAGAGGAGCGGTTCTACAACTGGCTACAGGATTTCGAGGAGGGAAATCAGGACTTAGAGGGAGATTTCCAAGAGGGAAGTCGAGACTCAGAGGGAGTCCAAAAGAGGAGTTGAAATGGCAGTGAACGAACTGAGGGATCAGGACAGGTTGGATGGGGCTTCCAACTTTGTCATCTGGAAGGCCAGGATCCTGGGAGTCCTGGATCGACATCGCATCAAGGACTATGTCTTGAAAGTAGTGGCTATCCCAGTTGACCCAGCTGAGAACGAGAAGTATGATGATGCCCAGGCGAGGGCGAAGTGCATGATCCTTGACAGGTCAAAGATCATGTCATACCACATATTGCTGAGAAGAACATAGAAAAGGAGATGTGGGACACTTTGACAACCTTCTACCAGGGCTCTTCCGCATAGCGGAAGATGCTATTGGAGAATCAACTGTGGTCATGTCAGATGCAGAAGGGAGAGGATATAGATCCTTTCCTCCTCAGATTGCAGGAAATTCGGGACCAACTTACTTCTGCAGGGTCTACACCGGATCCAAATTTTATGGTCAGGACTGCTCTGAATGCAGTCTCCGAGGACTGGGAGATGTTTGTCCAAAGCATCTTGGGCAGAGCGACTCTCCCCAGCTGGGAAGAGATGTGGGCAGCTCTTCGACAGGAAGAGATCAGGAGGTTGACCGAGGCGGGGAGTAGTGGTAAGGGAGTTTGAGTCAAGAAAGAGGAGCAGGATGCGGCTCTAGCATCTGCGAGACAGCAAGGAAAGAGGAAGAAGAAGGACATCTCCAATATAAGTGCTTCCATTGTGGAGAGCTCAGACATTATGCATTCCAATGTCCCAGGAAGAAAAACAAGGGAAAGGCTTCCGACTCAAAGGCAGCTCCAGCTAAGGTAGAGAAAGAGGTCGAGATTGATGACGATTGTGCCATGAGTGCTTTCGAGGTACCCAAACTCATGGATCACATCCGGCTACGGGAGCCCTTAACAACAGTAGCATGATGACAGAGGTCGGGTGGAGCAAAGTATGATGGAGCAGTAAGGCAGTGCTAGAGTGCTGAAGTCTGTAGCAGCACAGTAGTCGGTTGCAACAGTGCAAGAGGCACAAAGGTGTTTGCAGTAGCGCAGTGGCAGCAAAGGGAGCACAAGATGGCAGTAGAGGCAACTTCAGCATTACGTGGCTTCCAGACTAACCAAGATGTCAGTATTTTGGGGAAGTCTAGTTGCTTCCAGAGTTACGTGGCTTCTCGGTAACTGAGTTGCAGAGTTAGCAGTGGCAGTGCTAGGGGTAGCATGGGCAGCATGTTGAGAGGGAGCTGCAGTACAGATGTAGCGATGGCAGTATCATGGGCAATAGTGCAGGAAGTAGCATTGCAGGGGATGTGAGGCAGCAGGCCAAGCATCAACACAGGTACCGGTGTGGAGGATTAGTGTGATGCTTCCATGGTGAGGCATTACTAGAGCACATTCCCCGCTAAGAAGGGGTGTTGATTTTTGGTAGCATCGGATGTGCTCTAGCTATGAAAATTGGTGGAGAGGCTAAGGCACATGAGATCTCCAAGACCCATAAATTATTTGTGGAAGTTCCACTCAGATGGAGAGATATTAAAATAATTAATATTTTTAATGGGGTTCCTAAGTATAAACTTAGGGAAATTAAAATATTAATGTGTATTAATATAATATGGGTGAGAAAGTTCAAAATAACGAGGATCAAGCCAGATCTAATCCTAGCCGTTGATTAGGGACTTAATCTCAGTCGTTGATTCGTCAACAGGAAAAGTATAAGAGCAGGCTTGAGGGTCAGTTGGAGACGCACCAAGTTGATCAGTCAATTCAATTTTCTGGGGTAGGGTTTGCTGAGAAATCAAGTAGTGATCTGTTGCAACAAGGGGCAGTTTGGCAGAAGGCTGAGAATACATAACAAAGAGGCAGGGAGAGTGTCGGAGAGACAACACAGAGCCTAGGAAGGCTGATGCAGAGGCTGAGGAGGCTAGCGTAGAGGACGCAGAGGGCCAAGAGGCTGACGCAGGCAGCACAAAGGGCTGCAGAGTTGATGTTGGGATGAAGAGGTAGCGTTGAGGAATTTCCTCAAATAATTTCTGGGTCTTGGAGAACTTAATTATTTTAATATTAAGTTTATGTTAAATTATGGTATGTTCTATGCTTAGAGTAGTTTACTTGTTTTTCTTATTACTATCCACAGATTAGCAATCACATGTACATAAAGTAAAGTGCAGATAGAACATTTAAACGATCATCAGAAAACAAGCCAAGACAAGAGACACAAGATGTGGCAGCTAGCTAGGGACAAACCCCAATATAGGGAAACCCTTTGATCAAATTTTCTTTTATCTTCAATAATTCAGCAGAGAGAAATAGTACAAAAATCTGATTTATATCAGCAGCAGCAAACCCTAGATCAACCCTAAACTAGGGCAATCAATATCTGTCAAACCGAAGGTCAGATCACCTTGATTTTGGTGCCAAAAATTGCGGCCTTCCAAGGAGAATCAGCCACACCAAACTCACAGTCAAAGAGGAGTCCACGCTGGTCAAAGTTCCTTTCTGCAGCTTCAGCCCTAGAAATCTGTGTCCTTTTTTCCACACGTGTAAGAGAGAGAGCCTTTCTGTGCAGGAGAGAGAACAGACTCTTTTCTGCGCGGGAGAGAGAGATATATGTGATGAGAAGTGAGGTGTGCAAATGAGGAGAATGCTCTTTGTATTTATATGCAAAATGTTGGGGTTGAATAGACATGACTGTTGGGCTTTTGAGCCTACATAAGTTGTTGGCCGACCTTGACAGTTTGTCCATAATCAAAATAAATTCATATCTTCATAAATACTTGTCGGAATTGGATGATCTTTAGATCAATCCTACACCTCTCGACGAGAGGAATCTAGGAAAAATATTAGCATCCATAAATAAGGTGATCCACATGAAGTTTGGCCCTAGTTGCCAATTTTAACACTCCCTCTCAACTAGGGAGAACTTCATCTGCAATCTTTCGGACTGTCACTGCTGTCCATCCATCAAATGCATTGTCCAGTATGGCTTGACCCTACTTGCTTTGCTCTGCTTTGCTCTGCTCTGTTTTTCTCTGCTCTACTTTGCTGGAATTATGAAGAAGAAGAAATGATCGAGGATGTATCATACCATCCTCCATTGACCCGAAGTCAGTCTCAGAGTGTGTACCACTCTCACTGGTCCCAGATCAATGAAGGTCATCCTAGCATAGGGAGTACGATAGATACAGCTATGCGTCCATCGATAAAACTACTATGGTCCCTATCCTCATTTCCCTGCTCATTGATCAGATGAGAGGTACTTCCGATGAGTCCCAGACTGCATGGGTAGGATGCCTCAACAAGAGAACTAATCATCCTATCCACAGGAGAATGAATCATCCTGTCCAGTGGATGCCACAGAGAACTAATCATCTTGGCCTACAGGAGAACGAATCATCTTGTTCCACAATCGCCATGGAGAACGAATCATCCTAGCCCACAGGAGAACTAATCATCTGTTCCATAGTCGCCACGGGGTGTCACAGGGGAAGGTTGAACCTTTTACCCTGTACAAAGTGCACCAACAGGGGATGATGAGTCACCCTGTGGTCACATGTCACTCCAAGAAGTACCCCGTGCCCCTTTGGAGCTCCCAGAGCTCAGTTCATCATACTTGACCCTAAGGGTCTCTGAACGATACCAAGTCGTTCTCGGAAAGTCAGGAATTTGACCTTTCCTAGGGGCTTTGTTAGAATGTCGGCGACCTGTTCATCTGTACCGATATGTTGGAGCCTTATTGCTCCTCGCCGCACAATATCTCGAATATAGTGGTACCTGATATCGATATGCTTGGAGCGATCATGAAATGCGGGATTTTCTGATAAACGAATCCCGCTTTGGTTGTCACATAGAATCACGGTGGTATCCAATGTAAATCCAAACAGCTCACTGAAGAGCTTTCGCAACCAGACTTCCTCACAGGAGGCCATGCTAGCAGCAATGTATTCTGCCTCGGCGGTGCTCAAAGCCACCGACTTCTGTTTCCTGCTCATCCAGGATATCGAGGCAGATCCCAAAGAGAAACAACACCCGGAGGTGCTCTTTCGGTCCTCCACATTGCTTGCCCAATCAGCATCAGTATACCTAAGTAGTCTCACATTTCCGGCAGTGTATCTTAATCCATGAGTGATTGTGCCATGAAGATATCTCAGCAGATTCTTGGCACCAATCCAATGTGAGTGGCGAGGCTTAACCATATGTTGACTGCAAAGCATATATCCGAACGGGAGTTTACCAAGAACATTAATGCTCTGACGAGCTGTCGATACTTGGTAGCATTTCGTAAAACAGGTCCGGCAGCACTACCGCTTAACTTCTTAAAGTTAAGCTCCATCGGGGTAGTTATGGGTTTGCAGTCCACCATGCCGAATCTTTCCAGTATCTTCACCACATAATTTCCTTGAGATAGGAAAATCTCCCCTGGTTTCTGCCAGACTTCGAGTCCTAGGAAATAGTGCATGAGTCCTAGATCTTTCATCTCGAATTCATAAGCCAGCTCCCTCTTACATTTGTGAATGAGAGGGTCTGCACTTGTTAGAAAGAGGTCGTCAACATAAAGCACCAGTATGAGAGGATTGTCATCTATAACCTTAAAGTAAAGGTTAGAGTTGGCTTCATTTCCAGTGAATCCTAGCTTCATCAAATAGCTATCGGTTCTCTCATACCATGCTCGATGTGCTTGCTTTAGCCCATAGAGGGCCTTTTTCAACCTGCACACATGAAATTCTCGATCATAAATTTCAAATCCTTCGGGTTGCACCACATAGACCTCCTCTTTGATCGAACCATGTAAGAATGCAGTCTTGACATCCATCTGAGGTAGGTTCCATCTTTGTGACGCAACAAGGGCTATGATCGAGCTGATGGTGGTATATCGGGCAACAGGTGCAAATATCTCGTCATAGTCTATACCTTCCTTCTGGGAGAAGCTACGAGCGACAAAACGAGCCTTATACTTTTCCGTACTTCCATTAGCTGCATGCTTTATCTTGTAAAGCCATTTTGAAGTGACCATTGTCTTGTCTTGGGGTCTGGGGACCACATCCTAGACACCGTTCTTCATAATAGACTCATATTCTTCGGTCATAGCATCCTTCCATACTTGATGCTTGACGGCATCTGTGAATGATGAAGGCTCGTTTTGGATGATGATGCTCATGATGGTCAGGTATCCCTGATACCTGTTTGGCTTCTTACTTTCACGGAAGGCTCCTCGGGGAGCTGTGTGTCCTTCAGCACCATCAAGTGTCCCCCTAAGCCATAAAGGCCTCTTCCTTGGAGAGGAAGGCTCAGGTGGTGGAGGATCAATAGGATCCAAGGGTTCTTCCACATTGGGCATTGTCTCATCTTCTTTTTCTTTCGGTTCCCTAGTGTCAGCTTCTTGAGAGCTCCTCAGAGTAGGAAGATTGTCCACCTTGTTAAGAGCCATATCTTCGTCAAAGGTGACATCATGACTAATCTTGACTTTCCTTTGACCAGCTACATAAATTCTATATCCCTTAGTATTTGCACTATAACCCACAAAGATTCCTTTCTTTCCAGATGCACCTAGTTTATTCCTTTTCTCTTTTGGCACATGAAAATATATAGGGCTTCCAAAAAGTCTAAAATGAGATACGTCAGGTTTCCTACCGGTGAACATTTCTTCAGGAGTTTTGGAACCCAATGCTTGATGAGGGCATCGATTTTGTACATATACGACAGTGTTTGCAGCTTCGGCCCATAGAAACTTCGGAAGTCTTTGATCATGGAGCATAGCACGGACAACTTCCACAATCGTATGGTTCTTCCTTCCTGCCACACCATTATGCTCAGGAGTATATGGTGTAGTAGTCTCCCTCTTAATGCCAACCTCTTTGCAAAAGTCATGAAACTCATTGGATTCATATTCAGTCCCATTATCAGTCCTTAGGATCTTGATCTTCTTTTCGGTTTGGTTCTCAGTCAAGGCTTTGAAGTGTTGAAATCGGGAGAACACTTCATCCTTCCTTTCCAAGAAATATATCCAAGTCTTGCGAGAATAATCATCTGTAAACGTGAGGTAATATAAATATCCTCCCTAGGAGTTCACAGACATCATACCGGATATGTCTGAGTGAACCAATTGCAATAGATCGGAGGTCTTGCTTTGGCTTGAGGGAAATGGTCCCCCTTTTGAGCTTTCCTTCGGCACATCCTGGACATACACCTTCTTGCTTTGATCTAAACTCAGGCATCCCGGTTACCATTTTTCTTACATCAGGTAGAGCTTTATAATGAAGGTGAGCAAATCTCCGATGCCATAGTTCGGACTAAAGAGATGTGTCACAAGACATGACACCCAACGGACTTCCTCTGACCTGATATAATGAATCAACTTGAAACCCAAGAGTAAAAGCATCTTTAAAGTTCTTTTTCCATACACGTACCTTGCCATCGCTGAAAACCACCTTGTAGCCTTTGTCTTCCATTGCCAAAATGGGCACCAGGTTCTTTTGAGATCAGGTACATATAATATATTTTGTAAGTGGATGGTATTACCCTGATTCAATTGAAGAGTGACATTCCCTACGCCTTTCACAGGATATTTTGAATTGTCTCCAAGAACAATTTCCAGGTTGGTTTCTTTCTCTACCAGATTATAGAGAGCTTCTTTGTAACCAGTGAAGTGCCTTGAGGCACCACTATCAATAAGCCAATTTCCCAGCGAGTCCAGGGAGCAGTGGTAGATAGAGCAGCTGGTAGATAATATTTATCTTGCTCATTGTCAACAGTGTTAGATTCATACCTGGAATTTCTTGCCTTCTTGAATGTTTGTCCTCTTCCTTGATTTCCAACACTCCTTTTACCTCGGCCATTTGTCCTGCCATTTCTTTGATTGCCTTGAGAGGGATTTTGATCATCATCCCGGTGTGAGTTCCTTTTATCAGGGCACTACCTTGCATAATGACCTGGTTTATTGCAATGATAACATCGTCCTTTTCTTCCACCCTTTGGTCCAGCCTTTCCTTTGGATTTAGCCTCAGAATTGTTTCTTTTTTTAGCATGAGAAGAAAAGGTAGCGGGATGACCTTTAAGTGTGGGCATTTCTTGTTCTTCCATCCTTGCTTCTTCTTGAATGCATCTTGCCATTAATTCCTCAAATCCAGGAATTACATTATTGTTGAGGAGAGTAGTCCTGAATATATACCATTCAGATGGTAGTCCTCCAAGAGTTGTGAGTGCCATTTCCCTGTCAGGAATTACTTCCCCAATAGATAGGAGATCGTTCTTGATCTCGGTGATCCTTAAGAAATATGCTTGCATATTTTCATCTTTTCCCTTCTTAATTTCCTTCAGCTTATTTCTAAGAAACAGGACTTGATTTGCATCATTAACTTTAAATAAACTCACCAGTCTATCATAGATTTCCTTGGAGGTGTTTAGCTTAGAAACATAGGCCACCAAGCGCTTGTTGATAGAGTCCTGGATGATCTCCTTTGCTTTGACTTCTCCCTTGGTCCATTTGTTCCTGGCAGCAGCGAATGCATTTGATGGAGGCTCAACAACTCCACCTCTCACATGGTC
Source organism: Pinus taeda (assembly GCA_000404065.3). NCBI lineage: Eukaryota > Viridiplantae > Streptophyta > Pinopsida > Pinales > Pinaceae > Pinus > Pinus taeda. Next base: position 64,282 of record APFE031442100.1, read on the forward strand.
CAGCACTTCTTGTTCTTCTAATGTTAGATCGAGAGACATCTTCCAACCGTGGTAGTAGACTTCTCACGGAGTTTGTCTTCAACAGGGAAGTGTGTTGAGGACCCCATAGTTCTTTTTAGATAGCTTCGCCAACCTTCTCTTTGGTGATTGTTCTTGCTTGGGCTTTGTCTTCACCTTAGCTCTGATACCATGTTAAATTATGGTATGTTCTATGCTTAGAGCAGTTTACTTGTTTTTCTTATTATTATCCACAGATTAGCAATCACATATACATAAAGTAAAGTGCAGATAGAACATTTAAACGATCAACAGAAAACAAGCGAAGACAAGAGACACAAGATGTGGCGGCTAGCCAGGGACAAACCCCAATATGGGGAAACCCTTTGATCAAATCTTCTTTTATTTTCAATAATTCAGCAGAGAGAAATAGTACAAAAATCTGATTTATATCAGCAACAACAAGCCCTAGATCAGCCCTAAATTAGGGCAGTCAATATCTGTCAAACCGGAGGTCAGATCACCTTGATTCTGGTGCCAAAAATTGCGGCCTTCCAAGGAGAATCAGCCACACCAAACTTGCAGTCAAAGAGGAGTCCACGCTGGTCAATGCTGGTCAAAGTTCCTTTCTGCAGCTTCAGCCCTAGAAATCTGTCTTTTTTTCCACACGTGTGAGAGAGAGAGAGCCTTTCTGCGTAGGAGAGAGAAGAGACTCTTTTCTGCGCGGAAGAGAGATATATATGTGATGACAAGTGAAGTGTGCAAATGAGGAGAATGCTCTTTGTATTATATGCAAAACGTTGGGGTTGAATAGACATGATTGTTGGGCTTTTGAGCCTACATAAGTTGATGGCTGACCTTGACAATTTGTCCATAATCAAAATAAATTCATATCTTCATAAATACTTGTCGGAATCGGGTGATCTTTAGATCAATCCTACACCTCTCGACGAGAGGAATCTAGGAAAAATTTCAGCATCCATAAATAAGGTGACCCACATGAATTTTGGCCCTAGTTGCCAATTTCAACAATTAGATGTCCTCTAGCTATGAAAATTGGTGGAGAGGCTAAGGCACATGAGATCTCCAAGACCCATAAATTATTTGGGGAAATTCCTCAGCGCTGCCTCTTCAGCCCAGCGTCAACTCTGCAGCTCTTTGCGCTGCCTGCGTCAGCCTCTTGGCCCTCTGCGTCCTCTACGCTAGCCTCCTCAGCCTCTGCGTCAACCTTCCTAGGCTCTGTGTTGTCTCTCCGACACTCTCCCTGCCTCTCTGTTATGTATTCTCGGCCTTCTGCCAAACTGCCCCTCGCTGCAACAGATCACTAACTTGATTTCTTAGCAAACCCTACCCCAGAAAATCGAATTGACTGATCAACTTGGTGTGTCTCCAACTGACCCTCAAGCCTGGTCTTATACTTTTCCTGTTGACGAATTAACCACTGAGATTAAGTCCCTAATCAACGGCTAGGTTTAGATCTGGCTTGATCCTTGTTCTTTTGAACTTTCTCACCCATATTATATTAATACACATTAATGTTTTAATTTTCCTAAGTTTATACTTAGGAACCCCATAAAAAATATTAATTATTTTAATATCTGCCAGCACAGAGCCTAATATTTTCTCACTTATTTTAATATTAATTTTAATAGTGTCGGAGAGACAGCACAGAGCCTAGGAAGGCTAACGCAAAGGCTGAGGAGGCCAGCGTAGAGGACGCAGAGGGCCAAGAGGCTGACGTAGGTAGCGCAAAGGGCTGCAGAGTTGATGCTGGGCTGAAGAGGTAGCGTTGGGGAATTTTGGTGGGGCAGACTGAGAGCTGGTTAGCTGACTAGAGTCGTAGAGGGTGACACAGTCTTTGGAGGGTGACGTAGTTCCTGAGGGTAGCTTGGAGCAGCTTTCGCTGTCCAGCTAAGGGAACAGTTGAGGTCACTGTGAGGCTATTCATCCGGTTGCTGATTAGCCGAAATATCTGTCTCTGAAGAAAGGTACTTCTGCCAAGGAAAATCTCTGAAGGGTGAGCCATTACTGGCACCCTAGTTGTATTCAAAAAACTGCATAATAATAAAACCCTCATATTTGCTGCATCGGTTTTCCCGCATTGGGTTTTTCTCGGGACAATTGTCCAAAAATAATGGTGTCCCTTGTGTTGTCTCAGTTTATTTCAGTTGCTGATCTGTATATGTGTGAAGGCTGCATTTGTGTTTATTTCGGTATTTATATTAATAAATAACTTGTTAATGGAAAGACCAAGTAGGAGATAATAAACCAGATAATGCAGTAGGGATTTCTGATGTGTCAGACTTAGAAATTTCCATAGTGATGTATGCATTACATCTATCTGCCATGTGATGGATAATATAGGACCTTATCTGCCATGTGAAACATGGATATATAAGACCTTTTCTGCCATGTGAAACATGAATCATATAAGAACTATGGAAAAGGCCCTGTTTGCCATGTGAGTGATGTCTAACACCATGTTGCTGCATTATACATTATGTCTACCATGTATGGTCATAGGGAACCATGCGGCCTACTGTTGAGATTTTCTGTTTTAGTCAAATAGGCAGAAATCTCTGAAGGATGACAACAATAGGGATTCAGTTCCTAGATTACTCCAGTTGTTTGGGAGGGAGTTATGCTCTATATTTGATGTGAGGGATTATGAGGTTGTTAGTTTCTCTATTCATATAATAGGCACACCTTTCGGAGTTTTGCTTAAGGTTGTTTTGAGGATTTCATTGATGTAATCTCCAAATTTTGATTAATATATTCCTGATGCCTATGTTTGGTGGACGTAGCCCAGATTGGTTGGGTGAACCACGTTAAAAACTGTCTCTTATGTGTTTGATCTTCTGCTGTGTGTTTTAATTGATCTGCTGTGCCTGAATTCCAACAATTGGTATCAGAGCAAGTTGGAGGCACTGGTGCAGAGAGGATAGGTCGTTTGCTGGATCGTTTGCTGGCAGGGCACGTGGAGCGCTGATACGTGGTGCGTCGAGAAGAAGGAGCAGTTGCTGTGCGCGCTGAGCCTGCTGTGCATTTTTTAAAAATCGCTGCTGCGTCTGCTGTGATCGTTTTGAGATCTGGAAGGTGAAGATGCACGATCTGCTGGTTCAACAAGGTGTGGCGAAAGCACTGTTGGGGAAAAACAAAAGACCTGCTTCCATGATAGAGGATGAATGGGATGAGATGGATGATAGAGCTCTGAGCGGAATTCGGTTATGTCTGGCGGACGATGTTCTGTTCAACATTGTGTCAGAGAAAACCACCGCAGGCCTGTGGTCGAAGCTTGAGAAGCTCTACATGAAGAAATCTTTGACAAATCGAATTCTCCTGAAACGGCAGCTTTATGGTTTGCGGATGAAAGAAGGTACCTCAATTGCTGATCACCTGAATGTTTTTAATACCTTATTGGTGCAATTAGACAGTCTAGATGTGAAATTTGATTCAGAGGATAAGGCGATAACTTTATTATGTTCTTTACCCGAATCCTGGGATCACTTTGTTACTTCCATAAGCTTTAGTACATCAGATATCCTTGAGTTTGACGATGTTGTTGGAGCCTTGTTGGCTGAGGAGACGAGGAAGAGGTCGAATGCAGACACATCTACATCAGAGGTAATGATGGCCAGAGGTCGCTCACGAGAGAGACACTCTGGGGGAAAGCATAGTGACTCTCGTTCGAAGTCCAAAGGAAAGAAGCCAAAGGTGAAGTGTTGGCATTGTGGCAAGGCTGGACATCTGAAAAAGGATTGCTGGAAGCGAAAGCAGGCTGCTAAAGAAGGCTATTCGACAGAAAAGAAGGAAGCCAACACCACAGATACAGGTTCAGTATCAGGTTCAGGTATGAGTGATGAGGTATTGT
>APFE031442103.1:0-26700 GCA_000404065.3 Pinus taeda
CCAAATCTACAACCAGTTGCTAAAGATGGCCCCTACAAATCAACAGAGGCTTATGTCAGCCTATGACATCTCAGAAGTAAAAATGACCATGAGTCATTTCATGCCCACCACGCTACAGCCACAGTCAGCTGCAGACTACATAAGAACCAACCTAGAGGTTCTTGCAAAAGACATCCACCCTATGGACCAAATAGAACTTCATAAGCAAACGGGTGAAATTGTCTATGCAACATTGGCAGACAAAGCAATGTTGGCAAAAAGGCTGGAAAACAGCCTAAACAATACAGCTGCCCAACTGGAGTTGGAGAAAGCATCCTCCCTGGCCAAAGACAACAGGATCAAGTCTTTGGAAGATATAATTATAGAGCTTGGGCATGACCCCAAGGATCCAAAGGCCATACAAACACTGCTAAAAATAAGAGATGCAGACCTTGCAGCCCTGAGAAAGAAGGTAATGCTCCCAGCAACCATTCACCCCCAAACAGATGAGGTTGCCCAGCAGAAGCAAGAACAAGAGATAGCTACATTGTTGGTAGCACTACACAAGCAACTAGTGCAGACAGAAGGGAGGTTGGAAGACACAGAGGCTGCACTGTAAGCAGCCCTGCAGCAGAAAGAGGGAGGCCAGACTTCTCAGCCCCCTCCAGAGGTTATTAACCTTGAGGAGCCTCCAAAGATCACTCCTCCTCCCACAGAAGCATCAGCACCAGCACCATCAACATCAGCAGCAGAACCAACACCATCTACAGAGCAGGCTCCGAGCCTCGACATGTAGAAATTGATGAGTGAGGTCCAGGCCCTCGAAGCCCAGATGACAGAACTGAATGGAGCCAAGGAGAATTTGGCCAAGCTGAATGAGAAGTATGATAAATCAAAGCAGAATGTGGCTGAGAAAGCGAGAGAAATAAAAACTCTCAAGGAAAGGATAAAAGAGCTGGAGAAAGAGCTCACCCTTGACAAAGTGGTGGCTGAGATCAGAACAGTTTTGTGGACCCACATTAGCCAATCAATAACGGACCAATGGCAATACATTGAAACTATTCATGAGCAAATGGAGCTAATAGGCAAAGCACAAAGGGAAGTGCATAGAGCAAGGGCATCTCTAGGCAGTATGCCTGAGATAGCCAACAGAATGATCAATGTGCTCAATAACCGGACTGGTCCTCAGCTGGCAGCAATTGGGATCTCCAACAGGACAGAGACTATCCAGCTAATCAAGAGGGTCCTCACACTGAAAAGCCTGATGCAGACATTGGATAGAAGAAGCCAGGACATGCAAATAGAGGTAAATAGGTTCATGGACAAATTTGCAGCATTACAGGGCAGAGGTCTTCCCAGCTTGCTCAACAGTGCAGGAAAACTGTTGTCACATGAGGTCTATGCAAAAAGGGTGAACACATTTGCCACAAATTAGATCAGTCAAGGATCAAGCAGCTCACAGGCAACAGGGCCAGCATCTGGGCAAAGTCTCTATGACAGAGTAGAGAATTTGTTTTTTATTATGAATGAGATTAGCCATCTATTTGAAGTGCCTCCGAACTTCTACAAATACACAGAGGCAGATGAGATTTTGGATGTAATTTTGAGGCATCAATTGCCTACGCAGGAATGGTGGACCTCCATGATACAGTTATTATTATAAACAAGGGGTTTCATCTAAATTTTGTCATCGAAATATATAAAGTCATCACATTCAGAAAGTGTGATGCATATACTATGACCAAAAGGTGGAATGAGCCACCTCAGCAGGAAGATTCGGCCACCAAAAGCAGAAATGATAGCTACAGGTAGCAGGGCCGAGAAAAGCTTCAGCATGACAGAGCATAAAGACACATCATTCAGCATTAAATCAGAAATGCTCAACTGACTCAGTCTCCTCCAAAGGTCAAGAAGAGGCCTGACAGCATTAAAAGCCATTTATCTTACATTCAGAGTAGCAATAACTTTCTTATCTGATATTTTGTAAAGTTGGTGAGCATAGTTAATGTATCAAATAACTCAGCATTCAAATATTTTGTAAAACCTATTGTATATATCCCCCTTCTCACAAACTTTCAAGGGGTTTTTGTTAGTTTTGTTATTCTCTTATGAAGAAATGAGAACTCGGCTGTAACTTTCAGAAGGATGTTATAAATAAAGCTTGGAGTTTACAGGAACTGAGTCTTACTGGTGCATGTTGTGATTGGAATCATTGAAAGCTATAGGATTCTAGTGCTATGGCTTGATATAATAAGTGTTTCTCTATCTCTGTTAATTTTTCTGTTATTTACTCATGACTCTCACATGTTGTTCTAAATCTAGGAAAGAAAGAAAAAGAATAGCTCAGGATTTGTCCATGGAGACACCCTGATCGCAATCTATCTTCACTATAAATGTTTTGCATACCTTCAGCTGTTTAAATTGGAATTCTTAACTGCTCCAATAAGCTCTGAATATCTCACAGTCACTATTTGCTAATTCATTTATGCTACTAAGTAGAGATTGTTGTTCAAATTGATATCACACTGTCGATAACTCCATATCCCATTGTTTCACTCACTAAATCGGAAAATTATATTAACAATAGCCATCTAGCCTTGCAGCAAAACTTTCTCCATCACAGGCACCAGAAATATCTCACTTTTCTGACTCCATATGCCCAATGGATTAGCATCTTTTGCACTCTTCATGCCCTTCTTACAACAAAAGTTCACCAACCAAAGTCTTAAATAGGAAACTGAAACTTTAAACTAGCCTAAAATACTCACAAAGCATAGGTGAAACTTAAAGAGAGAGCCCTCTTGGATTATAGATAGGCTAGGATCTATAATCCAAAGGTTGTTTAGTGGTTACCACAGCCGTATTCCCTTGGGAGTCATAGGGAACAACCTGGGTGTTAACATAAATGGCGACTCCACTGGGGACAACCTCAGGATTTTCTAATTACTGTATATTTCCTAATGCTACAGGTGAAGCCTGAAAGTTGGCCAGGAAGCCTCAAGACTGTTTCTGTTTTACATTAACAAGTTCACATAAAAGCTGCTTCAGTCTATCTTCATACTAGCTTTAGGACATACACAGCCATTCCAAAATCTTGTCTAGCCCTTGCAGACACAAGAAAATCCTAAAATACTTAAAAAACAATTCAGAAGCTGGCTCCCAAGAAGAATCAACGGTATACAAGGTCCAACCCTAGCCCTAACCCTCCAACTGTTTTTGAAAATCCTAACACAATCCCTAAAAACATTAGGAAGTAGCAAAAACAGGAAAATCCTTCTGACTTGAGCCTTGAGACAGTCTACCTTAACCCTGTTCTCACTCCAATCAAGGTTCTATTCCGATCTACCCCTGGTTCCCCTAGTTCACCATCTACATCTCAAAGCCCTCCTTTCACACCTCCATCCACTTCACATGTTCCCTTGACCAACATTGTAGTCTCTGCCATACCTATTACCCCCATTGTCCCAGTAGTCCCTGTTGTCCAGGTTATCCCTATCAACCCTATAAAACCTGCAAATATGGCCAATAGATATGCACCCCTGCAGTTACCTGCTAATGCTGTAGCCCTGCCTCATGACTATCAATCCAAAATCTCATACTTTGACTCCACTGGCCCTTTCACAGCCATTCAGCATGCCAGAAGGATGCAAGATCATTTTGAGAACTACAAAATTGATGATGACAGTGTAAGAACGAGAATTTTTGTTCAGAGCCTGACAGGGGATGTAAGAACCTGGTTTAGGTCACTTACTGCAAATACCATAACAACTCCTGATGAGCTTTACCATGCATTTACTAATAGATGGGAAAAGAAGAAAGATCCCTTGCACATACTGGGTGAATATGATACAATCAAACGAGGTCCTCAGGAGACCGTTTTGGAGTATTGTGCAAGATTCAATAATGTATACAATGCAATACCGCAGAATTTGAGACCTCCCCCTAATTTAGCATTATACAAATTCCCTTATGGTTTTGACCCTGACATGGCATATCAGTTGAAGGAAAGAGTCCCTAAAACCCTTGAGGATGCACAAAAAGTTGCTGTCACAGTGGAGGCTAACCTTATTGCCAAGAGGAACAGGGCAAGATTGGAAAAAAGAGTCACCTTCAAAGAGGAACCCTCAGACTTTGATCAGAAACTGGATGCAATACTCACTAGCATGAAAAGGTTGGGTGACAGAGTAGAATCTGTGGAGAGGAAGTCATCATGGGAAGCACCACAAAGTAACCCTGTCAGGAACCCTTAGGAGAAATCAAAACCCAAACATTAGCAAGGCCAGTTCTGATCCAGAGATAAGACCTCCCTTCCAGGAAAACTATACTGAAGCATCCACTTCAAATGAGCAAGTAGATGACACCCACATTAACCTAATGGGCCTAAATGATGAGCAGCAAGTTTTCCTGAGTCATGAAGATCACAAGGAGGATGACATTAAGCAGTTCCAAACTAGGTCAGGTGAGTCATTTGACTTTAAACAAGGTTATGACACAACCGTTTATGAAGTTCATAAGAAATACAAGCTAAGAAGCAGAACTATAAATATAACACAGCCTGAAAAAGCAAAAGATAGCCTGCAGCCTAAAAAAGCCATAGTTACAGAACCACAGGACAAAACTGATTCAGTTACAAATGAAATAACCGTTGAAGAAATAACTGAACTATTCCCCTCAAAACAAAAGCCAATGGCTGCACCAACTTTGCAGCCTAATCCAAATACTACTCCTCAAGAGATGAGTAAAAAGGATAAGTCTCATGATCAAGACAAAAATCAAGAGGAAAACTCAATAAACAAGGAAAAGACTGTCACCCACAATACCAAGATCCAAACTGAAAGACCATTTGACCTAGAAGCTGAAATTGGCAAATTGAAGATAGCTATTCCTCTTTCAAAATTAGCCAAGCATGACATCTACAAACAACAACTCAAGAACTCTCTTCAACTAACTCGTAATAAAGATAATGTCAATGTGTTAGATGATACCCCAGAATTGCTTTTTGGTCCAAAGGTTGATGGAAAGGCAGCAGTTACAGGGATCTTACCTTTCTATGTCAGCTTGCATATTCATGATAAGATACTACATAATGCAATGTTTGATTCAGGCACCTCTCACAACCTTATGCCTAAGTCAGTGATGGAGAGGCTCAACCTGGACATTACAAGACCTTATAAGGACCTATTTTCATTTGACTCCAGCCAAGTCAAATGTTTAGGCTTAATAAAAGACCTTTGTGTGTCTCTGGTCCAGTACCCAAACAAAACAATTCTAATGGATGTTGTAGTTGCTGATATCCCACCCAAATATGGAACGTTGTTATCAAGATCATGGGGGGCTAAACTCCAGGGTTCCCTACAATTAGATATGTCATATGCCACCATCTCAGTCTTTGGTCAACCCAAGAGGCTATATAGAGAGTCACTTATGAAATACATGGTTAGTAGTGAAGACAAGCCTCAAAACTTTCCCATATATGCTGTTCATTCTGACATAGACTCCTATATTCTCTTCAATGACAATACAGGCCCCACAAATGATGAAGAAAACCAGACACTCAAACAAGATCGGATTATAAATGAAGAGACTCCTAATCTAGAAATATTGGTTGATAAGTCAACAGATAAAAATGTGCAAGAAGACAAACCAAATGTAAGCCAAGATCTCAAATTGTTAATGCCAAGTCCCACAACAGTTGACAATCCTTCCCTAAATCAAGAAGTCCTCTGGTTCCTTGAATTCGATGGATCAGTCAACAAATTGGGGGCAGGGGCAGGGATTTGGATACATAACAAACAAAACAATCATACAGAGGGTCGAGCCTATAGGTTAAACTTCAGGTGCACCAACAATATGGCAAAATACGAAGCTCTCTTACTAGGCCTTAAACTAGTAAAATCCTTACAGGACATAAAAGTTTCAATCCTAGGAGACTCAGACCTAATCATCCAACAAGTAAAAGGAAACTTTGTCACTAATGACAAAATACTGAGATCTTATAGGTCTGTTACTGCTAAAATACTAAATTCCTTCATTGAGTTCCAAATAACCAAAATTCCTAGAACCCATAACCTTCATGCTCATAGTTTGGCCACATTTGCAAGCACTTGCAAAATACCTTTTGAACCCCAGCATTGCTTTACAGCTGAGATAAAACACAGACCTTCTGTCCCAAACAATGTCAAGGATTGGCAGGTATTTGAGGATGATACACAGATAAACAATTTCTTAACTCTGCAGCAAGATTTTTCAGGACTGAACATTGATACAAAGGCTGCAAGTGAGCCACAAACACTAGCTGAACAACACCACACAAATATCTCACTCGAAACAGCCAATCAAATGCTTTGTCCAACAAATTTTGACCAGGAGAAAATAAAAGAACTTGAACAAGTTCATTCTGAGGAAATAGCTGATACTGAAGCTGAAGTTATACAATGGAAAGACAATTTTCTTCTAACAGGCCTAACTCCATTGGAGGACATATTTGACTCAAATGATGTCCCTAGAAAACCAAAATTGCAACCCCTTAACGCTGCCATTGAAGAGTGCAACATTGGAACTGTTGAAAAGCCCAAGATAATTAAATTATTTGCATCTCTACCACCTGATCAAAAGCCTAAATACATCGACCTCTTTAAAGAATTCCAATATGTCTTTGCATGAAGTTATGAGTATTTAAAGTCCTATGATACCTCCATCATTCAGCATACAATCCCTCTTAAGCCAAATCAGAAACCTTTTAAACAGAAATTGAGGAGAATCAACCCTATGCTTCTCCCATCAATTGAGAAATAGGTACAAAAAATGTTTAAAGCTGGCATAATAGCACCAATCAGATTCTCAGAATGGATTTCAAATCTGGAGTACATGGAGCAGATTAGACGAGAGGCCACCAAGGAAGACATGGAGTTGAATGCACACAACATGCAAAAGTACATTGATGGTCCTATCAAGGTCAACACCATGCTGCTCATGCTTCAGAACGAGTTGGATACAGGTTCCAAGACCATCTACCCGGATGCCATGGAGGCAAGAGTTTGCTTCCAGAAAGACACCATCACACAGTACCAAGATTGGCATCAATATGCGATTGAGAAACACCGAGTGGATGTTGTCGAGTTGGACTTTCCCCCAACTCCAGAATCATAGTGTTGTGTCTTGATAGGTTGTCTCTAGACTATTTATCTTATATGGGTACATGTGGAAAATGTAATATTATTTGTAAAAATTCATCATTAATGGAATGTGAAAATTCATCATGTTATGTAATGAGTTACTTGTAAAGAAATTGAAGAGTCATGAGGGAAGTGAAAGAGTCACAAACGGTAATGTCAAAGGTCACCCCACCCTTAGTTACGAATAGAACCTCATAACTCATAGAACATGGTTTTGGGAGCCAAGATTTTGGCTAGGCTTAGGCTTAGAAAAGGCTTGGGAGTATTGTGAAGAGACTTGGCTTCTCCATAACGTAGAGAAAATATACTTCTTTGAAGGAGCATGTGTTCTTGACCGTAATTTCCACTATTGAGGCTAGTGGTCGTCAATGGTGTATGTATGAATGGAACTTTCACCGATGATAATAATATAAGAGCCAACACACTTTCATTCATATGTTGTTATTGTAGTTGGACTATTCTAGTTGCTTTAGAAATGTATGTTGTTTAACTTACGCATTTTGTTATGAAGTACTTTGTATGCAATTATGTGAATCGTGTTGAATGTGTGTTGTTGGATTAACCCATCACTTTAATTTGTGGATTATTCTGCATTTTAGCTTGTGATGTCATTCCACTCGTGTGTTCCTTTCAAGTTGTGTACTATTACATGCTTCTAAGTGGCACACTTCCTTTTCCCCTCTATGTGTTAGAACCTTCATGCATCGCACTTGAGTCTTCGTAGGGTCTCACACTTGCTCTCACCCAAAGTTATCATACTTACCTATGCACAGTACCGCGGTCAAGGGATTACACTACCATCCACTGTTGGGACTCCTACTCTAAACAATTAGAGGTCTAGTTGGGACTTCTAATCGGGGAGATCCCTTGAATGTTGGCAGGTCTAGCACTATCAACAAGCACCTAGAGTGGATGAAAACTTTAGTCCATCTTAGTCCCACTCGAATAGATTTTCCTGGTCAGGAATCTAGTTTGTGGCACTATGAGTGCCTAAACTGTTCAAGGACATGGATAGATTGCCTTGGTTAGGAATCTAGTCCGTGGCATCGCAGTGCCTAAACTCTGCATGGTTCATGTGTTTTGAGATCTTCCTTGTACTTGTATATGTCATTATGAATACCTCCCTAGTTAATGGGGAGTGTTGAAGAATGTAACTAGGTTCGGTCTTCATAATTATATTTGAGTCATAATGAAATGTATTTATCAAAATAAAGAAAAGGAAATTATTATTATGACTTATTAAAGCATTGATTCATGCTTGGGTCATCATGTTTTAGGTCAAAGTAGCCATTGAGGACCTTTAGAATTTATATTGAGTCATTGTTCATTTTATGAGACCCTTCTTGGATTTTGAATCATATAAAAAGAATTATTAAATAAGTCATTTTTCACCTCCACACCATGTCAGGCCTCACTTGTTCAAGTCATCCTACATGAAGGTAATTTAAACTCTAGAATAGGCTATATATACAGTGCAATTTGATTCATTTGGAGCACTCACTCACAAGTTCGATATACAAGCAGAAGTAGCTGCAATGTACGAAATTTCAAAAGGAGGAGGATTACAAGATCAAAGTTTTAGGTCATCTCTCTCTCTCTCACGTCTGAATTTATTGGGCTACTACTGGAAGATAGAAATTTCTGCTGCTAGGTCGAAGCCGCTACTGCATCAAGGTCGAAGTTGCTGCTAGGTCGAAGTTGTTGTTGCATCAAGATTGAAGTTGTTACTACTACTAGATCGAAGTGTTGCTGCTACTACTAATGTTGTTCTAGGTCGAAGATATTGCTAGAAGGTTATCATCTACAGAAGAAGGGAAGGATTGACTTGGTGATTGGAGGATGTTTGAGTCTAGATTAAAGAGTCTTGGATTATCTCGTGAAACTATTGAAGGAAGAGTTGACTCAGTTTTCCCCTAAAGAGGGGTTTTTCCCTAGATGTCCGCCTACCTCTGGTGTCCTTGATCTTCGTGTTATGGTTTTGGTAATTCTTAATGAACTCAATTAAAAGAAGAACACAAGAAAGTTAATAAGACCATAAGAAAATCACAAGTAATTATCAACATAAGAAAATCTTTCTACCTTTCTGATTTTCCAACAAAGACAACCTTCAATCATGTAAATAAGCTAGGTAAGTGTCTTTGAAATACATAAGGAGAAGCATACAACAAGAATTTAGAAATACATCCATGCTTATGACTTAGTTGATTTGACATTTCTAAGAAAATATTTCATTTTATTGCAAATATAATTCACTATTTATAAATATGAAAATATGATATATGTTAAAAACATGATATGTATTTGTGGATCTTCTTTTTTGTTTGTTTTTAGGTAATGTGAGTCTTGAGATGACTATCAGACATCTAAGTCATTGAATCACCCACATATCCCACCCCGCGTAGGCCACACTAGGCCTTATCATGAGTGGATTTTTGTGACCTTTTCACCCAAGAGTGTCTTAACATAGCACACTCACTCTCTATTCTACAACTTGTAGACACGTATATGTTGATCTTCAAATAAATGGGTTAAATTAAATAATATAGAATTGTTCAATTAGTTTGTTATATTAAATTAACTAATATACAGTTTTCAGCTACTTAATTTGAATAAGATTAAAATAATTGAATAAAACAATTTAAACCAAGATTATACTTTTCTTTATGAATTACTTTACAAACTTTAAAGTATTTTCACAAAAAAAAATCTATTTCAACTTTACATTTATTTTTCAATGGGTAAAAGCATTTTCAAATTTTTATTATAAACTAAACTATAATTTCATTTGAAATGAATAAACCTTGCCGAAAAAAGCATACCAAGTCAAAGTTAAGAGGGGATTTTATTATAAATTAAACTATAATTTCATTTGAAATGAATAAACCTTGCTGAAAAAGCATACCAAGTCAAAGTTAAGATGGAAATGTTAGTTTAATCTCGGATAAGTTTGGTTTGATCATTAATGTGTAATTAATATAACCTTGATTTGGTTATTGATATGTAATTGATTTGACCATATGTATGTTTAACATTAATGATTTAAAAATTGCATGACCATTGTATTAGGTAACCCATGGTAAATATGGAGGATATTTGATGTGATAGAGTCAAAACTTCACAATAAGACCTCAAACTTAATTAATGTAAAATTATAAAATTTCATTATTTATAATTATTTAAAGGCAAAGACTAACTATTTGATGGTTAATGATGAATCATGTTCTATATATTTGATGGTTATATGTTTTGGAGGTTTTCCCGGCATATTTTTTGGTTTATTTTGACTTGAATTGGTCTATTTTGGTTTGAATTAGGTAAATAATTTGTTGGAATCCTAAGTTTGAGTTGTGAACATTCCAAAATCAGATATGTCTCTGGAGTTGTTCAATGTCATGAATCTACTAAAAAAACCAATTTAAATAACAAAAATCAAAATTTGACCCAAAAAACTTCCAAAACTTATAATAATTAAACAACGCCTAACATTAAATAATAATATATTTCATTTACCCCATAACAAAATAATCTTTTTAAAAAATCAATAAATAACTTATTAATAATGAATAATATCCGGAGACTAATAGCAATAACCGATTTTTGTTGATAATCTCTATATTACCGTTATATACACTAATTTCAAACCCTCAGTATTTTAAATAATTTTAAATTATTAATTCGTGGGGGGATGAAAGGCGTATATAAATTGTTCAATGGGATTGAAACATGAAACACAGCATTATTGGGTTTTATTCGGTTTCACTTTGCGGTGGATTCAAAATAGTTGAAATGGAATCAAACCAGTCTTTGGTGTGTCCTGAGTTGGCAAACCAGACTTTGGTGTGTCCTGAGTTGGCCGAGCATCTGGTAGAGGAAATATTGACATTGTTGCCAGTGGAAAGCCTGTGTCGATTTCGCAGTGTCTCCCAGCAATGGAATGCTCTGATTTCATCTGCGAAGTTCATAACGACTCAATGGGCTCAGGCCCCTCCCAACCGGATGCCATGGCTGCTTGTGCACAATAAGAAATTAGCGTTTGCTTACTGCTTCTACACAGGAACATGGAAGAAAACCTCTGCCATCTCCTTTTCCTTCGTCAAAGAAATTGTAAACGGTGATAAGTATGGAGTCAATTCCACTGCCGCAGGCTTGCTCTTAGTGACAACTACTCGAGCAATTGATCGAACATGTTTTACTGTCTGCAATCCTCTGACAAGAACTTTCATAGAACTCCCTCCCATGACATCCATAAGAGATATCAGAGCAGATGTTATCGTGGCAGGGGAGGGTGACCACCCAGAGACTTACAAAGTGGTAGCGATGGGCTTGGACAGTATGAACCATGGAGTAGTCGAAATCTATGATTCTACTAAGAAGTCGTGGGGGATTGCACCACTTCGGCTGCCGGATTTGATTCTTTACTATATTGCTAAACGTGAAGTTGTTTACTGCAGCGGTTTCTTCTACTGCGTGGGGCACTGTCGTGGGAATTGGAAAATTATGGGTTTCAGCATGACAGATGATATCTCCATTTCTAAAGATTTGCCAAGGTTCGTTTATGACTTAGAAAATAAGACCTACTTGGCTGCCTGTGGGTCGCAGCTCCTAGTTGTGGTGACCACATTCCAAGATGGATACCTGCAGAAGGTCATCATATGGGAGTTTGAGAAGGTGAACGTGAACTCTTCCTCCTCATCATCGCAGTTGAAGTTGGAGTTGAAGGAAACTGTTAGAATGCCTTCATTCTTGTGTGAGAGTGTAAACAGATTTCCGCAATACTTCCCAACTATCAGGTGCCGAGGAGTTAAGGATTGTCTCTGCCTTAGAATCTATCCGGGTTATGGACCGCTGAAGATGATTACTTATAATATAAGAGAAAAGACATGGACTGAACTTCCCAGCCTAGATTTCGAAGATGGATACCATTACAATGTCCTTGAGTTTGAACCAACGCCTGACATGAAGGTTCAGTAAAACCGTGGTACGCATTCTTTTGCCTTTCACATCGACGTTGAATATTTTTAATAGATACAGCTGCATCCTTGAAAGTTTACAGTGATTTTCTGTATGTATACAAAGGGTTGGGTGTGTAGCTAGGAATTTAACAATTCACCATTATGAGTAATCTAGTAATATTATGTTGGCAGGCTCTTGAAAATGGTTAAAATCCATGACATTTTGGTGCTTCAAATCAGGATAGGAATTTTGATAAACATTCATACAACTGTTATGAACACAACTTTATTACATTATCAGTTTCAATCAAAATGTTTATTTTCATATTTTGTAATTTGTGAGTAGTTTGTTATTGTTATATTTTAATAGCTTGAATTTTAAACTTTGAACGGCATTGAGTAATAACATATAACATACTGCAATGATTTCTTTCAGAGCATTTATATGCATACAGCTTTCACATCACTGATTTTAGGAGATTTTAATTTATATGCATACAGCGTACTCACATCACAGATTTTAGGGCATTTTTATATAGACAGCTTACTCACATCAAAAGTGATACCAACATTTTGATTTTGATATTTAAAAAATGTACTTATTTCTGATTAAAAGTTTTTTATTACAAAAATGGGGTGGCAGCAGCCCACTCATCCCCTTTTTCCCATCGTGGTTTAGGAATGAACCTCGTATTTTTATATATGATATATTGGTCATCTTTATAGCAGCAAGATTATATCTATCTATATATATATAACTTTAGAAAGTTATGAAAATTACATTCTGAGTGTGCCAAATAGCACTCAAGAAAACCAGCTACATATGGCTTCACCAAAAAAATACCTGTCAGTGTTTGGAGTCCGAACTACTGTCGTAAATATACATCAACAAAAGTGTTCCAAAATAAATACATAGTGAGAAAATGTAATAATAGTTCTATCATATGACAGTGTAATCTGTGCCGAACATTTAGCATATATTGTCTGCGATTTTTTTTCCAAAAAAATATAGATGAGAACTGTCATTGCTCTACCTGAGTGCCCTCTATGAAGGGCCAGTGATAGAATCCATGCTCCTGATCATTGATGAGCTCCTTGATGTTGATGTGCCCATAACCTGCGAAGCACCCTCCTTAGACAAAGCATCAGCAGCGCCATTTTTTTCCCTATAAATGTGGCAAACAGAGATTTCATCAAATGATTGTTTTAATAGATAGATTTCCTCCAGGATTGGACTGAGTGTGTGTAACATTTTTTTGGGTTGTTGAACCAATTAATGACTATCTTTGAGTCCCCAAAGAAATGTGGTGAATTTCTTTTTCAATGGCAAACAACAAAAGCAACTTCAAACTCATAAGCTCTTCAAAATTATTTGTGCCTTGCCCCAAACCACTTTTCTTCATGAAAGAATTGTTGTGTGTTATATGAAGAACAACCTCTCTCCCACAATCTCCTTCAAAAAGAGAGGCACCATCAAAATATGCCCAGGGATAGGTAAGTTTGTTGAAAATGTAACTAGTGTCAGTCTTCATAATGTAATTCAAATGTACCATTGATGTATTTTTATGTTCATTATTATCATTATATTTCTAGTCAAACCATCTTCTTCATGCTTATAGGGTCAATTAAGAAAATAAAATATATTATGAGTCAAAGAAATGTATTTTAGTCAAAGTCTCATTTGGACTTCTTGTAAGAAAAGGAAATATAATTTTATCTTTAGCCAAAAGAGTCAAAATGTCATCCACACACCGAGTCGGCCCTCCCTGGACAAGTCTGCATAAAGAGGCAGTGATTCGACCTCCTGGACATGTATAAATACGATCGTGGCAGTTCGATCTCTTTCACTCACCAATCTATCACATCAATTTCTGTGCAAGAAGAAGAAGAAAATCAGCAAAAGCCAAAGGAGAGAGAGAGCAAAGTCAAAGGACAGAGAAATCTATGTTTTTCTCTAGTTTCTGCTCATACGTGTGAGATTTTCTGAAATTTTTGAGGCTGTTACAGGGCTAAAATTCGGCCATCATTGCAGGTCCAAGTTTTTTTAGAGATTTGACCATATATCAGGGAAATTTGACTATTGTTGACTTTGACTTGTTGAGGAGACTTGAAGGACGGCTGACTTGAGGGCTGACTTGGAATATTTGTGGAAGTCTTGGTCTTGGTCTTGGGTCTTGGGTATCTCATTTTGATTTCATTCTATAAAAAGAGGATTTTATTGGGTTTCCCCTTGTGGGGTTTTTGCCCTGGCTTGGAACCTAATTCTTGTGTTCTTTTTCTTTTTGTGATCTTCATGTTTTGGTAATTGCTTGACGAAGAGAATATAAATTTAATAAGAAACTAACAAACATTCACAAGTACTTATCAAGTAAGAGAAATCAAACATTATATAAAAGCATCTTGTTTTCTCAACAAAGTCAATAATTTCTTCTATTATGTTACATGAACAAGTAGGAGAGACAGAATCAGGGATCAATGAATAGATAGCTAATGTTTAAGCAACCACTTTGTCCGGGATGGAAGTCCTTTCTAAGAAGGCCTCAGCATTTTGAGCCAACCAAATTCCCCATGAGTTAAGAAGTGGAAAACATCTAAGATTCTTTGGATTGACAATGCTCCAACAAGATTCACATGTTGACATATATGACTCACCTGGCCATTGAAACGTGAAGCCCAAAGAAGTGCAAATAGAGGACCAGGCAGCTAGAGCAAATGAGCATAGGAAGAAAAGATGATTTACAAATTCCGCATCATTTTTGCATAATTGGCACTGACTCGACCCTATTATGCCACACTTGCTAAGATTGTCATCCATAGGGACTCGATTCTCCAAGACACACCATTGGCAAAGGCGAGCTTTTACAGGACATTCCACTTAATTTCTTCCACCACCATGAAAGGTTTGCAAGTTTCCTGTCTTTAATAAGGAATACATATCCCATTCTTGGAGTGTAATCACCTGATGAAGCATGCACCTAGACCAAAGAATCCTCCCTGCCCCTTATACAAACATGGGCCGCATTTAAACTAGTAGTAAATCTACACCATTGATCTGCCCATTCTCTAGGAAGGATGAAGATGTTGCGCAGTGAGCTAGCCCTATCCCCAAATAGATTTGTTGTCTTCATTCGTGACTTGAGCCAAAGTGTTTCGACCATGTTCATGAAGGAACTCAATAAGCTCAGGTGGGAGACAAAAATTTGGGACACTCCCTACCCATGGCTCTTTGCCAATACATACTTGTTCACCATTACATATATACATGCACACACACTAAACTTCAGTAGCACGGTTTCTTTATAGTTGAGTTTATTTGCTCTTTTAAGATGATAGAGCAGATTGAAGCCTTTACAAGTTCACTACCTTCAATAGTATCATCTTGTAGGTTGCATTAGAAAAATTGATAACATAACATAAGAAAACTTCCATAAACATATTCAAACCTTCCCAAAACTGTTATCTTGTGTTTTTTTGCTTCATTCTTCTATATCACTCAGTTCAACATCCTGAATGCGCTGTCTTGTTTTTTTCGCACTCATTGCCTCTTTAATCCTTTCTTGAAGTTTTCCCATCTCATTGCCTCTTTCCAAATTGAGACAGTAGAGCTAGAGCAATCCTAGAGCGAGTTCACTCAGATGTTTGTGGACCATTCTCTACAGCCTCCACTGCTAAACAAAGGTACTATGTCATTTTTATTGATGATTTTTCTCGTAGATGTTGGATCTACTTTATGCAAAATAAGGATCAGGCCTTCTTGAGGTTTTGTGAGTTTAAAGCCTTGGCAGAGAAAGAATCTGGAAAGAAAATAAAAGCCTTGCGTAGCGACAATTGTGGAGAGTATGTCTCCCAACAGTTTAAAGACTTCTGCGCTGCAAAAGGAATTAAATGGGAATTGACAGCACCCCATAACCCACAAAAGAATGGGGTGGCTGAAAGGAAGAATAGATCAATTGTGGGAAAAGCTCAAGCGATGTTGCATGACCAAAGCCTACCACTGCATTTGTGGGTTGAGGCATGCAATGCAGTAGTATACTTGTAGAACAAAAGCCTACACCATATACTGGGAATGAAAACACCTATGGAGGCCTTTTCCGGGAAGCGACTAGATGTGAGTCACTTCCAAAGCTTTGGATCATCAGTTTACTATCATGTGACTAAAGATGCCTGGAAGAAGCTAGATCCAACAATTGAGTTAGGAATACTTGTGAGGTACACAGATACACCCCACAACTATCGGGTGTATCTGCCTACTAGTCAGAGGACAGTAGTAGACAGGGATCTAAAATTCGACGAGTAGAAAGCCATGCAATTATCACTTGAGAGGGAGCTCAAGTTGCATGAACAGGAGGAAATTTCAATTCCTAAGGAGGAGGAGCCTCAGATTTATGTGGAGCAGCCACATGCATAGGATCCGGTAGTGGAGACATCCACTCATGCTGAGACTTCCAAAGATGGGTAGAAACACTCAAGGGAAGCTGACATGTTGATGCTAGATGCGTGAGAGAATGTGGGACAGCCATCTTCTCAGCACAAACAGAGGAGGTCGCTCGAGTGGCCCTAGTTGGGGAGTGTGTAGATACCGAACCTTCTTCATTCGAGGAGGCAATGCAACAACCAGTCTGGGTTGATGCAATGGTAGAGGAGTACGACTCTATCATTCGGAACAGTGTGTGGGATGTTATCCCAAGGCCTCAGGGCAAGTTAGTGGTGAGTTCCAAATGGCTTTACAAAGTAAAGCAGGTAGCTGATGGCAGTGTTGAGAAACATAAGGCAAGTTTTGTTGCTCGAGGTTTTTCACAAGTCGAGGGGATCAACTATGATGAGACTTTTGGTCTTGTACCAAGGTACTCATCTATCAAATCAATGTTGGCGCTATCAGCTCAGATGGGTTGGAAGATCCATCATATGGATGTGAAGACAACATTCCTTAATGGGAAGATTGAGGAGGAGGTGTACACTGAGCAGCCAGAGGGTTTTGAGACCTTCGATCATGAGTCGCATGTGTGCCGACTCAAGAGGGCTTTCTATGGGCTGAAGCAAGCACCCCGTGCTTGGTACACCAAGATCGACAGATATTTTACCAGGTTAGGCTTCACCAAGAGTGAAGCAGATGTGAACCTTTACCACATCATGGTAGAAGGTAAACCATTGATCGTTTTTCTTTATGTTGATGATCAGATTTTGACAGGTGATAATCAGCTGATCTAGTCTTGCAAGGAGGATCTTGCATGAGAGTTCGAAATGAAAGACATGAGTCTTATGCACTACTTTCTAGGCATGGAGGTGTGACAGAAAGATGGTGAAGTATTTGTGTCTCAAGGCAAGTATGCCAATGAGATACTCAAGCGCTTTCACATGGAGAAGTGCAATCCCATGCAGATTCCTCTAGCTGGGAACTGGAGGAAAGAGGATGCTACTTCAGGTGAGGTAGTAGCTACTATTGTTTATCGGCAGCTGGTGGGTTCACTTATGTATCTGGTGAACATACGATCCGACTTATGCTTTGCGGTGAACCAACTAAGTCAAGCTATGGTTCATCGTACCAAGCTATTTTGTAAGGCAATGAAGCATGTGCTGAGATACCTCAGAGGCACATCTCAGTTCGGATTGTGGTATAGACAGACATAGGAAGTGAAGCTTCAGGGCTTCACAGATGCGGATTGGGCAGGGAGTCCATCAGACCGGAAGAGCACTTCTGGAGGAATCTTCAACCTTGGTTCAACTGCAGTTTCCTGGTACAGCAGGAAACAAAGGTCAGTTGTACTTAGCTCAGCAGAGGCTAAATACATGGTTGCTAGTCAGGCTGCATGTGAGGCCATTTGGATGCAAAAGATTCTAGTGGGATTTTTTGGTCAGAGGATGGATCCAACCGTGATCTACCGCAATAATCAGAGTTGTATCAAACTCTCTAAGAATCCAATTTTTCATGACAGGTCCAAGCACATTGATATCCGGTATCACCATCTTCAAGACTGTGTGGTCAAGAGGATCATGTTGTTGTTGTATGTTTCGACCAAGGAACGGGATGTAGATATTTTGACAAAGGCATTGTCAAAATGCAAGTTCGAGTTCCATAGAAACAAGATTGGGGTTACTAATAATCCCTTTCTTGTTGAGAGGGAATGTTGATAATAGCAACAAGAAATGCTAAATATAGAAGTGTTAAATTTAGTACTGCTATAAATAGCATTTTGGGATATCTTCCTATTTTAGTTAGTCCCTGAACTAAAATAGAGAAGCAAAAATTCGAATTTGATATTAGCAGTTGCTTATAAAATAATTAATTAGTTCATCTTGAGTTAATTAAATGTAGAAAATCAGACATGAAGTCTATGTGGGGACATGCATTGATTGAGGAATTTATCCATCAGTTAAAGAGATAAGAATGAGTTGTAATATTGAGTTGTAATTAGTTGGCTCAACTAACTAAGTCAAGTCTAGTTAGATTAATTCAAATAGTTTGTTGAATTAATTGTGAGTTTGGTTAGTTAATGCATGCATGCATGTAACTACTACACTTCAGATAATTGAATATTCTCTCATAAATAACTCATGCATGCAGAAGGAATTCATTCCTTGGAGATTGCGCAGTTACTTCAGTTTAGTGAGTGTGATGAGGCCAATTCACACATGTGACATCATTGGACCCCAAGAAAAACTGTGCAAGGAAATAGGAGGCTTGGAGGGTTGAGGGAAGGCATATCTAGTGTCTATTCAGTCTATGAGTTGTATTGTTTGATTGCAGAGAGAGCAGGATAGCTTGTGAGCTAATTCTTTTTGTAACATGAACATATTTCCACTTGTATGATAATACGAAGATTGGGGTTTTAGGCTGAGGCTTTCCCCAGGTTATTTCTTCTGTGTTATGTGCGTTATGTGTGATTGATTTCTCATTCTCAGTTATATGTGTTCTAATTGATCTTGCTCATATTCGATTAAGCTTCTGCAAAGTTTGTTGTAGAAGTAGATCTTGTATTTTGTTTAGTATATTGCATAATCTGTTGATCTACAGTGGGAATTTCTACAAAAGGATGACCACCAAGGTGAAATGAGCAAATAAGTACAACTTCCAA
The DNA here is from genome assembly GCA_000404065.3 of Pinus taeda. Lineage (NCBI taxonomy): Eukaryota > Viridiplantae > Streptophyta > Pinopsida > Pinales > Pinaceae > Pinus > Pinus taeda. Next base: position 19,180 of record APFE031442103.1, read on the forward strand.
CCCTCATTATCCATAATCGGATTTCAACCCATGATCCTTACTTAGATACCTAAAACATTGAATGTGATCACTTTGTATGAAACAATGGCTAATGGACCTCATGGTCACTAACCTCCCTTCTGTTGATTTGGAAGCTCAAGGAAAAATTCACTCCTTTGGACAACCTTCCTCATCCATAGAAGACCCTATTTTCCCTTTGAAGAATTTAATTTGGTCAAGGAAGACTATTTTTTTAATGTGAAAACCCACGTGTGCACAAAAGTACAAGTCGACCTAAAGGACAAATTGGGTCTCAAAAATCACATATAAATACAAGTCAAGTCAACAAACATCAAACACGTCTTCTTCTTCTTCTCTTGGAGGTTCGTACAAGTTTGAAATTGCAGGTCTTCTTTCACATGTGTGAGTAGGAGAGAGAAAATTTTAGAGGGGGCCAAAATATGTCTTTGACCAAAATTGACTTTTTGGTGTTTGGGAGCATTTTGACTTTATTTGAATTCAAATTTTGGATTTGTTTTGGAGGTTGAATTATTTGGCAGGGAGGACGAATCTGGGCACTTTAACCTTGGTTGATTGCAATTTTACTATTAGGGTTTTTGCAGATTTTGACTTTGACTTTGATCAATTTTGAAGGGCTATTTTGGGACTATTTTGATTGCATTTTTGAATAGAATTCAAGGGAAATTTTTTGGACAATTGGCCGAGCTCCTTTAAAGGCAAGTTGATTGTTGGCCGTTGAGTTTTTGGGACTACTATTAATGTCGTTGACTTTGAGTAGAATTGTAAACATTGACTCGTTGACTAGATTTGACTTTGAGGCTTGTCTATTTGATATTGGATTGTAGATCTCTTGGATAGTCAAATAATTGACTTTGACTCTTTTGTTGATGAATTGGATTATTGTAATCTATCTTCTAAACATTTTATGACAATCTAATAAGAAGAAGAATTTGAAAGGGTTTCCCCCTTGTGGGTTTTTCCCTAGTCTTTAACCAAATCCTATGTCACTTATTGTTCTTGATTATCTTCTATTGTTAATTGCAATTACTATTCTATCTAAAATTGCTATTTGATATTAGAAGATCAAATTGAATTGAAAGTGATTGCTAATTGAAGAAAAGAATTGGGCTAAAGTGACTGTAACAACATAGAATAGTGGAAAATTAACATGGTATTAGAGCTAAGGTGAAGACAAGCCCAAAGAGACAAGAGACTAAAGAAAACATCTTTGGAAGAAGTTGAAGGAACCTATTTGACTTGCTCAAGATGTCAACCTCTTACTTCAAGGATTCTAAGAAGGTGGGCGACTCATCAAATTTTGTTGCTTGGAAGATTAGGTTGGAAGTGATATTAGATGAAAATGATGTCCTAGAATATGTGGAAGGAAAAGTTCCTAAGCCTCCAAAGAATGCCCATGCTGCTACCAAGTCTAAGTACAAGAAAGGTGAGATCAAATCTAAAAAAAATCTTATTGACTCCTTGTAAGATCATTGGCTTTTTATGTTGGAAATTTGAAGAAGTGTAAGTACATCTATGATAAGTTGGTTGGGATGTATGAGGTCAACAACTTGAATCATATCCTCTCCTTGAATAAACTCAAGGAATTGAAGATGAACAAGGGGGAATTTGTGCAGTCTTATGTCATGTGGGTATCCCAACTAAGAGATCAATTGCAAACTACTGGTGAGCCCATATCTGGCATAGAGTTGGTGTTGGTCACTGTTCAAGGTCTTCCTCTTATTTGGGAAACCGTCATCACTACTAAGTTCCTGACTTTTGATGAGCGCATTGGTAAATGTACTCAAGAAGAAACTAGGATGATTTCTAGGGGGGGGATTCAAAAGAATGAGGAAGGAGAGCCATCTGCATTGGTTGCTCAAGCCAAGAAGAGGAAAGATAGAAGGAGACCATCTAATCCAAGAAATTCTTCTCCTGAATTCAAAGACTCGAAGAGAAGGCATAGAAAAAACATGCCTAAAGTTGAGTGCTTCAAATGCCATAAGCATGGTCACTATGACCAGGAGATAGGGTCAAGGGTCGAATTTAAGTGCTTATGATTTAATCAAAAGCTTTCTATTGCTCTCTAGATTTTTGGGAAACTTTTGACTCTGTCCCAAGGAACTCATTGTTCCACACAAAATGCTATTAGAATCTTTGAGTCTCTCATAGTTGTTAGCATGAGACTTTATGAGATAGTTATATCTTAGCTTCACACTTTCCATGGACTCTCTGACTTCATTAGGAGCACCAATTGTGTAAAAAAAGTTGTGCCCTCTTATTAAACTTATTTGGGATATACATTGATGAGTTAGAGGCATGCCTCATAAAATATTCCTATTTACATAGATGTGACCCTTTTAGCCTCCTTCCCCAAAAATTTTCAAAAAAACTTGATTAATTTGTAATTTTTTTGTAATCATAAATAATACATAATAAAACTAAGACTATAATATTTAATATATCCCGGAACCCCATCAAACTTCTACTTTTCCAACAATTTTTTTTGGGAAATTTCCATTAATAATACCTATTTAGGGTCAAATTCATAAGCCTTAGTTCATGTTAAGATCCACTTTTCAATCTAAATCCAAATAGAGGTTAGAGGTTTGGTTCTCTTCATGCTAAGACCCACTTTTCAATCTAAAACTCAGGGTGAGTGGTTCCCTCCCTATTTGAGCTAGAGAGCTTCCACATGCATTTTCATTTTTAGAATATCTTTTCCAAAATGCATCTCCTTTATACAAAATATCTCACCTACAATAATATTATATGGTATTAATATCTAAGCCTACTTTTCAAGCATGTGATTGGGCCCGTGTTGAGAGAGTCCATACCCTATTGTTGCAGCACATGATGTGATGTGATGAAATGGATAATTTCATTAGCCAGAGGTGACGCTACGGCATAGATTATTCGATTTTTCGTATTCTTCTCGAAATTTTACGAAGTGGTGATGATATTTCATCGACTGCAACGCAGAGGACGTATGAGCTACGCTCTGAGTTTGGGACTACATAACAATCTCTCGCTGTGAAATATTTGATTACGACTGCTGTATACTACTGCTGATTTGTCTCGGGACCTCGTCTTTTTAAGAGTGAGTGCTCCTTTACTGATCCTCCTGAGACTGATTTGAGGGCGTCTTCATAGGTCTGCTTACGTGCAATCTCCTGTGCCATTTCAACAAGATTGCTCATCACTTAGCTTCAGGAGGATCCCTTTTTTTTCAACAAGATTGCTCATCACTTAGTTTCAAGAAAATCCCTTTTTTTTCAACAAGATTGCTCATTACCTAGTTTCAACAAGATCCCTTCTTTTTCTACAAGATTGTATGATTAGCCATTCAACCTAACAACTGATTGGCCTTCCTTTTCAAATGCTGAAATCGGACTTCGTTGAATTACTGCTTCATTAGTTCCCACAACTGTTAACAGCCTTCTTATTGAGAAAATCTATAAAGAGTTTGGAATCTCCTTCAATATTGATTTTACTGGACCCAATTCTCTCTTCTTTTGTCAATCCCGAAATAACCCCTTGTTCTCTGCCATATTGTTTGTTCATTCTCCTAAGTCTCTGTAGAGCACCAGCTTGATTTTACCTTGGTAGTCTCTGATTATGCCCACTGCCCCTGTTATATCCAGGCTTCCTTTCTATGCCCCATCGTAGTTAACCTTGCACTACCCAGACTCAGCAGGATTTTTGAGGTCACCATCTGCGTCTTTTTTTTTCAGAAGGATAAAAACGCTGGTTGTTATTAATTATATAAAAAACCAATACATTATAGTGAAATATTTTCATCAAAACAGTCCACCATAAGAAGACTATATGCTGCCAGTAAACAAGAACAGGCCAGGGTGGAAGACTATATGCTGCCAGAAAACAAGAACAGGCAAGGGTGAAGAGAGCCACCGTGGCCGAACCTAAAATAAGTACACAATTACCATCGGCCTATAACAGTAAGCCAAAAATAGTATCCATAAATCAGCATCATAAACGGGAGTAAAAAACCATGAAGAACAAAAACATAAGGACAGCATTGGGCTGCCAGGGACTCGACTGTGTGAGTTCAATCAGTAGACATCATCCTGGGAGGGTCATAGTCCCGACATCCATAGAGTAATTTAGTCCCGACATCCATAGAGTAATTTGCCATCCTCAAAATGATATGCATGCATCCAACCGGATCCCAATGAATATGGTGGAAAGATATATGTTGAAAGGATCTTTTAAGATATTCAATGTTTCTGAGCCGACCCTGTAAGTGAGGATAGGAGATAGAGGATAAACCCAGCATATGATTGATTAGTGCTTGTGAGTCTCCAAAGATCTGCAAGCTTGGTATATCCAAGAAACTGGTGAACCATAATAAACCCCAAAGTGCAATGGTTTCAGCTTTCATATTAGTGCCATTTCCCCAGACCATCTGTGTCTTCATCTCTTCGATCAAGTTTATTTCTTCTGATTGGGATGAGATTATTTTCTATTCATTTGTTACCTTCGCTGACTCTTTGTGCTTTTTTTATCTGAAACCACACCTATGCAGGGGATAATCTTTTGCTCATAAAAATCATAAGATTCCTTGCTTTCCATAGATTACACCCCAACAATTCCTGCATTGTATTCACCATTAGAATGGGCTGCTTTGTCCAAGTTCTCCATAAAAACCATACCTTAGATGCAAAGGCACTCTTGTGCAGGGGACTGCTACTTTCTTCTGCCTCCAATCATACATTGCACCTCGAAGGACCAATATTGCCTCTGAATTTCTAAGGAGGAAAAGTATCATTGGATTCCATACCTTTCTCCAGATTTTGTTATATCATTGGATTCCGTACCTTTCTCCAGATTTTATGTTGGACTAAATCCTTTTTCTCTACAAAGCACACCATGTTGCCTTCTTTGACACCGTAACTACCATTTGCATCTTTGTTCCAGCCAAAACTCTACTCTCCTTTCCTCTTGAGAAATCTTCTTAGGGACAGAATTGCTTCCACTGTAGAATTTCTTTCCTTATCAATCTCAATGGATTAATTAGAGATTATTTTCCAGGTTTGCAATGACTTGGATGGGTCTTCATTTTCTTCCTAGTAGTCACTGTTTTTTTTTCATTCTTTCTCCTTTATCTTATTTCTGACATCCTTTCATTCTCCTCTTCTTTGAATGGTTTGTGGCCATTCCATGGATCATCCCAGAATAATACATTGGTTCCTGATTTAACCTCCCTGAAAACAAGGTCAGATATGGTTTTACATTTTTGGATATGCTATTCCAGATTGGTAACCTTTTCGGTATATCTCTGAGCTTGATCATTTCTGTCGGGTTCTTCCTTTTTAACTATTTTAACCTTACTATGCTTTCCCACTGAGCATCAGATTCCTGAAGTAATCTACAAAACGACTTGGTTATAAAATTGGCTAGCTTTAGCCTTTTATTCAATTAAATAGCATACTCTTCTAAAAAGTGTATTTCCTCAAACTATCAGATGCAATGAGGAAGTAGTTTGTACCAAATGAATCATTAAAACATGATAATGTGTCAAATAGCCTTGCAGTCCATAAGAAGGATTAGATGTTAATTTATGGTAATGATTCTAATTTGATTTTTATGGCTGGTTATAAGTATAACTACATATGTACTTTAGTTCCTGCAAGTTTCTGCTTGAATAGGTAAGGGGTTGTATTGTAAAAGAAATTAGTGATTTTTTATTCTGCATTGTTATATGGTAAGCCAATCTTTGTTTTCTGTGCAGTACTACAGGAGTACAATGAAAAATGGAAAGCAATGCCAACTCAGAGAAACTGTTTGAACAGAAAAGGTGGCAGAAGGTTATCATCACAGTTTGATGAAAAGTTGATTCTTCAAGAGAGAATCTTGATCTCGTTTATGCTCTCTAGTTTTAGTTTGAAAATTTGGACCTTTGTTCATAAGTACATGCAGTTTGAAAGCAGTAGGATGGGGTGTTTTAGCGTGAGGTGAATTAAAATCATCTTGATTGATGCTCTCTCATATACGCTGTCTAGTTTTAGTTTGAAAACATTACATTAGTTTGAGAGTTGTTTAATATATGTTTTGAAACCTTTATATATATGCTCCTCTGTGATGTATTGGAAAAGCATGAGTCTGAATCATTTCATGCATTGGTGCAATTTGAGAATTGTTTAATATATACAGGTGAAACTTTTATATATGCACTTTGTGGTCGTGAGTTATGTTGTAGTGGTTGGTAAAACACAATCCAATGTAGTGAGCGTGTTGGGCCAGTGGAAGTGCTTTTTCATACTAATTTTTAACCTACAATACGCATAATGGTCCTCTGAACCTGCAATATTCCGTAACAATGATCGATATAACACATACTTTTTCCTGACAACATTGGTTTTGTACCTTGTTTCTTGTGCGTCCAGTCCATTGATTAACTATGTTGTTTGTGCTCCTCTGGGTTGATTATGGTCATGACCTGAGTGGGCTTGGTACGTTGAATGCTTAAATGGTGCGTTGAAAATTTTGAACTGTGCATTGAATTATATATATTTTTTCCACGAAGGTCGTGACTTGTGCATTGAGAAGGATTGCATTAGATATTTTTAGTTGAAGATTGTGGTATATACATCGAGGTCGTGGTATATATGACCTATGTTCGATTGCAGTGATACATTATGGTGTGCATTGCTCGTTTTGGTATGGTATGCTCTAGCGCTTTATGCGTTGAATAGTTTTTTTAAAATCATGAACGATGGCGTATTATGCTTGAGTGATGGTTTAGGTTGTAAATGCATACCATGAAGTGAGATATGTTCATTGACCCATATATATATATAAAATTGAAAGGCTCTGGAAAGCATTGATAAATGTTGTACATTGAAATTTAATATGCACATCTCTTTGTTTTAAATTTCAGATAAATATGTGTTGGTATATAATGGGTTGAATGAGTTCTAATATGTGAAATTATATGTGTGTTAAACTATGATGAATGCGGCTCTGAGTGCGTTGAAATTGCTTAAGATTTATATATTGAATGTTGGTTGAGGTATACTTGGTTATTATTGAATGTTGATATATATTGAACATTGGAACCTACGTTTAACCACCATGTGAAATGCATTACAGTAATTGTTGCTCGTTGGTTGGAGCATTGAGTCTGTGTGTTGAAGTCCTGAAAATGGCCAAAGTTTATAAAGTATTAGAGATCCTGGAAACTTTGATACAATTTAATGTTGATGAAAGCGTCTCTTTCAAACATTCAAACTTGTCTATAAAATGCACAAGAGAAAATTGATTTTTTGTAGATTGAATCACAACTATAACAAGATGAATTACAACAAAAGAGTTGACATTCTGGACTTCTTTTTTTTTCAAAAAAATAAAAATAAAATAAAATAAATAAATCCCTTTTTGAGGTTGAAATAGACACCCATCAACAACCAACAAGCGATGAAATTAGTAAGGTTGAGGTTGATTCAAATTCAATCCCCATTTCAACAGAAAATTTGCATGCAGATGTAGAAGTTCAGGTTCCAC